>MJUU01029592.1:69282-83716 GCA_002080025.1 Modiolus philippinarum | reverse complement strand
TGGCCAATTCACTTCAAACTTTGTAGAGGTATTGGATATGATGGCCTCACGATCTGTATACTTTTTCGTGAAATTTCCATTTTTTCTTGCAAGAGTTATGGGACTTTGTTTTCTATTTTAAGGCAATTTTTTACATGTTGCGCTCTAACTGATAAGTACTTTGATCAGCCCAATTTAAACATTGCAGCTTAATTTCTTAAAGAGAAATCAAGCTTAATTAGGCAGTTACAGGTGCTTCTGAATTGAGAACCCCTTACCTAAATCACCTCAAGTTTTGAAGGGTGATAACGGGCGTATCATGCGACTTGGCGCAGCTATATATTTTCAAATATTTTCGTAATCTATCGTCATAAAAAATTCAAACTGACATTCTTGGAAAGATACAGCCAAGACCATTGGAAAAACACAAAATATGTATACTAATAATGCATCATCTTTTTTATTTTATTGATTTTATTGCAAAATTCAGCTTAATAAAGGTGAAGTTCTAATGTTAATAACCCATGAAATAGAATTTCCCAGACACCATGGCTAATTTTCCTGATAACTTCAATGTATAAACTATCTGATTATGCAATTAATTACTTATGTTCAGGATGAAAATCTCAATGTTGGCTACTGTTGAAATCCCAAGTGTCATATGGATAATTAGTACTTAATCAGGTGATTTTTTGGCTTATGGTTACTTAAACAAGTGATTTTCATACAAAATCTTACTAACATCAATAAAACCATTAAATGTTATTCAATGAAGACAAATTTGGGTTTATGGTTTCATCTAGGAATAGTCTTTAATTTTGCACAGAAAACTTGCAGATATTTCAAGGCATAGCCTCAATCACTTTTCTTGGTAGCAAATTTCAGTTACTCATATAGGTGATTTTAACTAAAAATGAAGAAAGACAACTCTTATTTTACTAAAGTGTTATACTTAAACAAGTGATTTTGAAAATCACTTATTCAAGTTATGCCCCTGACTGCTATAGTGGTCAAAGTTGTAACTTTTCAAAATATGTTGAATTTTCATTTTTTATAGGATATGAGTTTGGTTTGTTGTTTAAATTTCTGTAGACATAAGCTTTCAGTATTATGCCACGGAATTTGACATAGCGCTTACATTTTTCCTGCTATGAAAGGGACCAGAAAGGGGCAAAATTTCAAATGTCGAATTTTATTTTTCATAAGATTTTAATAGGATTTTTTCTTTGAGTTCCTCTTGATGTAAGCTTTTAGTCGTGAGAGGTTATAAGGGATCAAAAGAGCTAATTTTATTTTTCCAGCAAATTACTGTGTCAAGCTTTTTATTGTGTCCATCTAGTTACTGTATCAAGCTCTACTGTGTCCACATTCACATTGCATTACACTTGTTCAAAATTCAGTGGACAACATTCTATGGTCATATAATGCTTAGCTCAGTGTAGCCTTTACTATACATGTTATATACAGACTCAGACATCCAAGGGAACAATGAAACAGCTCGATTTAGCAATGAAACAGTTCCAATTAGAGGGGTGTTTGAGCTATTGAGGGGACAACGAAAAGGGTTTAAAACATCCATGGTGCTTGAATTATTCAGTTTGAACCATGGAAGTTCAATTGTACATGTATGTAAATATTATTTTTAGTTCGTCTCAACAAAGTTGAGGGGGGCTATAGGAGTAACCCCGGCGTCCTCGTCTGCGTCCACGTCTACGTCTACGTCCGCGTCCGCATTTAAGTATATATCTTGGTAACTATGAAGGGTAGGATCATCAAACTTTGTATACAGATGCATCTTGGGCTATCTCACAGCCTCCAAGAAAATTTGGTCTCTTTGACCTATATTTTCCGCTTGAATGACTTACATTCAAGTTTACGTCCGAGTTCAGATCTCAGTCACTATACATGGTAGGTTCATGTAACCTTGCATATGCATGCATCTCTGATGGTAGGTCAGCATCCAGTCAAAATTAGGTCACTTTGACCTGTATTTTCCGCTTGAACGACTAACATTCAAGTATATGTCCTAGTTCAGATCTCAGTCACTATACATGTTTGGATCATGTAACCTCGCATATGCATGCGTCTCTGATGGTAGGTCAGCATCCTGGCAAAATTAGGCTATTTTGACGTATATTTTTTGCTTGAATGACTTTCATTTAAGTTTAGGTCGGCATTCTGATCTCAGTCACTATACATGTTATGATCATTTTACCTTGCATATGCTTGCATCTCTGACGGAAGGTCAGCATCCAGGCAAAATTGGGTCACTTTGACCTATATTTTCTGCTTGATTGACTTACATCCAAATTTACTGAAGAGTTCAGATCTCATACACTGTACATGTAAGGATCATGAAAAAGAAAGGAAATGGGGTAAATGTCAAGGAGACAACATCCCATATCCAGGTTAAAACTTGCATATGTATGCATCTCTGACAATGTGCCATAACGAGGCGAACTTTGTAATCGTTGATTACCTATGTTTTAGGAATGTGAATCACTGATAGCAGGAGTGGAAAAAACAACACTGGCATTAGTTTCTTTGTATTATTGTTTACCAAAGTCGCAGGGTAAGTAAGAAAATATATATCATAATTTCTTCAATCCCCTTCATTTGAACATCAAACACTTCAATAATAAGTCAATACTCATACTCTTCGCTAAATATAATGTGGTTCATGGAATAGCCTTCACATGCTTAGGCAGTTTTTATTTCGGGAAATATATATATGAATCTATTAGTATATGGATAACAAGAATATTGACATTTTCTGTCCCCTGATTGTGGGATCTAATAATGGTCTGTGTAAGTCCGTCTATCCTTCTGTCAAACTTTCTTGTATAGGTACTCAACTTCTCGTAAACTGCTACTGGGATATGATCTTGTTCAAATTTTACAAGACCATATGTACTAGATCATATATCACAGCTATTTTGATTGGTCAGGTTTTGTAGAAGTTAGTGGACTTTGAAAATTTCAACAATGTTATAATATGGCAGATCTTGAGGACCTAACTCATCAGAAACCACATCTCTGATATTGCTCAGATGTTACAAGATTGCTAGTCACCACACATAGATCAAATTATGCCTCCACTTTGTGGCATCAAATTTTATGGGAGTTTTGAGACTTTGTATATGTATCATTATACACCAGTCGAAAGGCAGACGTATTATGGTATACCCTCCTTCTGCTGGTCAGTCCGTCCGTCCTTCTGTCCATATGTTAACTTTTTGGTTTCTGGAGGTTTTTTTCTGTAACTGCCTGACATATCACTACAAAATACTAAAAGTCTGAAACGGGCACTTTTTGTACTGAAAAGTACTGAAAAGTACTCGACCAGTCTCAAATTGTCTGAAAATAACTAAAGTAGTCTCGACCAAAGTCTGATTCAGTCTGAAATTTACTGAACCAGTCTCGACCTGTCTCAACTAGTCTGGACCTGTACTGAAAGAGTCTCGACCTGTCTCGACCAGTCTGAACCTGTACTGAAAAGTCTCGACCTGTCTCGACCAGTCTGATATAGTACTGAAAGAGTCTCGACCTGTCTCGACCAGTCTGATTTAGTACTGAAAGAGTCTCGACCTGTCTTGACCAGTCTGATTTAGTACTGAAAGAGTCTCGACCTGTCTTGGCCAGTCTAAAGTTGTAATGAAATAGTTTTGATCTTGAAAATCTCTTATATATGCTTTGAATAAGTAAATTAATTTAGTGTTTAAAAATTGAATTCTAAAATCAACCCTTCGTGCATTGATTGCAAAATGTTCCTCAGATGCTTTCATTACTGTTATATATAAAATATCAAAAAATTCTAAATTCACCTTATCAGCTAGCATTACCATATGAGGAACATAAAAATAATATAATGTATAACTACATTTATTAAGGCAAACACATTTATAGGAAACATACTAATAAAGAAAGAATAAAACAGAAAGAACAATTAACTGTCATGATTTTACCTTGTTTAGAATTTTTGTTTTACTATTTTTTAATTTTTTTGTTTAATTTGCAAGGGGTTTTTATTTTAGAAAAGGAAATTTTTGCTATTGATGTAATTGAAGTTTTAAAACATCAATTCCCCTTCAAATTTTACTTGTGTATGAAACATGTGGTTGCTAAAAATTGCTATTTTAGGTACATGTTATATTCAATGATTAATATAAAAGGTACATGTAATATACACAGATGTTAATATATAAAACACACAATTTTTACCTGAGGCCATATCACTCACCTGTGTCATTTTAATTTGTTACTAGTAATTGAAGGTACACTGATGATGGTAATCAACTAAATTTGCAATATGCAATAATAAACAATTAATCGAATATATAAGAAAAATATGTTTGAGATAAATTTTGTCTACACAAATATTCAAATTTGCGCTTTTTATATTCATATTTTCTCTTATTTATTTAAGATAATGATTATATGCAGAGATTTTGGGTTTGTTTTACTGAAGGAAGAGAATGTATTTGAAATAAATTTTTGAGAAAAGAATTATTTATTTTTACTTCAGTAACAAATTTCTAGATGTGTATATTACATGTACCTTTTAAATTACATGGTACACAAGTTGAATGCGAAGGGGAGTTCATGTTTTATAATTTTAATTACATTGATAAAAAATTTCCTTTTCTAAAATAAAAACCCCTTGCAAATTAAACAAAAAAATTAAAAAATAGTAAAACAAAAATTCTGAACAAGGTAAAATCATGACAGTTAATTGTTCTTTCTATTTTATTATTTTTTTATTAGTATGTTTCCTATAAATGTGTTTGCCTCAATAAATGTAGTTATACATTATATTATTTTTATGTTCCTCATATGGTAATGCTAGCTGATAAGGTGAATTTAGAATTTTTGATATTTTATATATAACAGTAATGAAAGCATCTGAGGAACATTTTGCAATCAATGCACGAAGGGTTGATTTTAGAATTCAATTTTTAAACACTAAATTAATTTACTTATTCAAAGCATATATAAGAGATTTTCAAGATCAAAACTATTTCATTACAACTTTAGACTGGCCAAGACAGGTCGAGACTCTTTCAGTACTAAATCAGACTGGTCAAGACAGGTCGAGACTCTTTCAGTACTAAATCAGACTGGTCGAGACAGGTCGAGACCCTTTCAGTACTATATCAGACTGGTCGAGACAGGTCGAGACTTTTCAGTACAGGTTCAGACTGGTCGAGACAGGTCGAGACTCTTTCAGTACAGGTCCAGACTAGTTGAGACAGGTCGAGACTGGTTCAGTAAATTTCAGACTGAATCAGACTTTGGTCGAGACTACTTTAGTAATTTTCAGACAAGTTGAGACTGGTCGAGTACTTTTCAGTACTTTTCAGTACAAAAAGTGCCCGTTTCAGACTTTTAGTGTTTTGTAGTGTATTGATATGATATATTTGGTATATGAATGTATCTAGATGGAAGATCGATCAAGTTCGAATTTGGTTCTGGTTGGTTGCTTTTATACAGAGTAATGGGGCTTGGAGTTTGCGAAATTATGATATTATATAATATAGGTTTCCAGAGATTTTTTCTGTAACCGCTTGACATATATCAATATATTTATTTGATATTTGGTATATGAATGTATCTAGGTGAAATACAGATCAAGTTTGAATTTGGTTCCAGTTGGTTTATCTTATCCAGAGTTTTTGGCCATGGACTAATTGAAATTTTGAAAAACATCAGTTTCTCCACCTTTTCTTTACAATGTATGAACGTGGTGATTTGATATTTTGTATATGATTTTATATTTATAAATTGATGTTAAACAATGTTATACTAAGGCAGATCTTGAGGACCCAATTCATCAGAAACCACTTCTCTGATGTGTTGCAGTGACGATAGTGAAACATAGAAATAGTCAAATATGATTCAGTCACAATAGTTAGAAACAGTCAAGTGTGATTAGATAACAAATTAGAGCATGTGATAAACATAAAACATACTTATGTAGCTATACATAGATGCTTTATAATCTTTTCAGGATTTTTAATTGAGGACACACAGCAAAACTGGCAAAGCTATCTTAGGGATTTTCAAATATTGCTATGTAAAACTTTCTTTTGTTTGCCTTGTAAAAAATTTTTAATGTATCTATGTATAGGTTTGAGACTGAGAAAATCAACACAAGCTGCTGTTGTAAATGTTATAGAAGGGATAACAGACATCGCGAAAGCAATAGAGCACGGTGGATGTGGGTAAGTTTAAAACATCTGAATAAGACTAAAAAGAACTCAACTGATATACCAATTTTAAATGTGGGTAGGAAGAAGGAAGAATTAATATTTAAACTGTGGATAGAGAATAAATGAAAGAATGGATGTTGAATAATTGGACATGGATAAATTTTGAGAGATATTCTAGAATTGATGAAAGTAGTATCTCTGTTGATCTTACCTAAATTATTTTTACCTCATTTTAATAATTTTCCGAACTGGAAAACTGATATGGGAGAAAGAAGTAAAACATTGTTTAACCAGTCATGCAATTTTATGACTCAATATTTTTTCTATCAAATTATATTTGATATTGTTAGAAATTTGATTAGTGGAGATATGATCAAATGACTCACTATATTTTTGGAGATTGACTAGAAAACAGTTTATAAAAAAGTTATATTGCATTTTACTAAAAATAGTAATGCATTTCACATGTTCCTATGAAGGTTTGTAAAAAGAACATTAAAATCTTATTTAATTCATTTTAATGAAGTTTTTATGAATGTTATATATTACACATTGTAATTACATTCTAGTAAATTAAATTTTAAATATATTAATTTTTAGTGTTGGTACTGAACACCCTAGCTATCGGTTCAGCTTGAAAAAAAAAAAAGATTATATGCATGACGGGAAACTTTAAACAGGTTAAAAAGTCTGCTTATACAGTTAATTACTGAACAATATGGTAGAACATTACATACTATTGTCCTGAAATGGTAAAAATGTTTGAACATAGTTTAAAGAGGGAATTTGGGTGTTAAAAGGCTTTTAAGTGATGGCGGATTGAAACTGAAAGNATTATCCCCGAACTTTCTTCGAAAGTGCGGGGATAAAAATTATGCCAAGGGTGTATAACAACTGTTTTCTGTGTCAAACAGGGAGTGCGGGGATAGCTGTCGTTTCCGACAACATCTAGTTTCTATTTATTAGAGTTTTATTTATCATTTTGTGAATTACCGATAAATGAAATATAGAACATTTTGTTTTTGATACTGACTTTATCACGTGTTAACACATCAAGCTTTCCCTAACGGGCTCACTTGATACCGGCCGTGATGAAGTCCGTATCAAAACAAAATGTTCTATATTCCATATATCCTCTCTATGAATTGCCGTGATTTTGGATTTATGTTTTAAGAATTCCCCCTTCCCTTCCTCATTCTTGCTTCGGTATTCGTTTGCCAATGTACTATCAATATAGATTATAATACATTGTAAATTAAAAGTTTTTCTACATTATTATATCTGTTGTTTATAGTACACAATATTATTCATATCGCAACTAATGATACTTTTGCATTATTTCCATTTTGCGAGAAAATCTAGTGATATTTATTAAATTGATGTACAAGGACAAAATCTATAATTATTCTTTATCCTGAGAAGGATACATGTCAAGGAACTTAACATTTTAACTTCACAGTCAAAGACAAAGTTTTCAGAAGATGTGTCTTCTATTTATACCCCAGCAAACGACGTTTTAGGGGAGTATATAGGAATCACTGCCTTTGTCTGTCCGTGCATCCATCTGTCTGTCCACATTTCTTGTTAGCGTAACTCCTCTTAAACCACTTGAAGGATTTATTTGAATCTTTACACAAAAGAAGACCACTATATGGAGATGTGCATGATTGAGTTAAATCATGAAGGGGAGATAATTTGACTTTGACTTTACATTGATTCCATCTGCACAGATTACCTCTTAAGCGTAATTCCTCTTAAACCACTTGAAGGATTTGGATGAGAAGGATGCTATATAGGGAAATGCATGAATGAATATAATAATGTATAGAATCAAGAAGGGGAGATAATTTGACATTGACCACAGATTTCTTCATACGCACAACTCCTTTTAAACCACTGGATTGATTTTGATGAAAATTTACACAAAGGAAGGACAAGTACACTATACATGATATATTGAGATTTGTATGAAGGAATTTAATTATTGTCTGAAATCAGGAAGGCGAGATAATTTGACTTTGACTTTTCAATGATTAAACCTGAACAGGTAGCTCTTCTTAAACCACTTGAAGGGCTTGGATAAAACTTTACACAAAGGAAGGAAAATACATGGTACCGGTAATATGAATGAAGGAATATCATTTACAAAGCCAGAATGGGGAGATGATGTGAATTTGACTTTTCATTGATCCCATCTGCAGGTATTACCTCGTAAGCACAACTCCATTTAAACCACTTGGAGGCTTTTGATGAAAATTTACTCAAACGAAGGACATTACACATAAATGTACATGATGGAATACATGTATCATTATTGTTGGAAACCAGAGAAGGAAGATAATTTGAGTTGGACTTTTATTGAATTCTTCTGCAAGGATTTGTTGGACTTAGACAATGTTTCAAATAATAATTCAAAGGGTAGATATTGGGTAATAAATCTGTGGCTTCCATTTGGCAACAGCTCTTGTTTAAAACTTATTTAGAGATAGAGGTTTTCCACTATTATACACATAATACAGTCAGGGGTGGAACTTACATGTAAATAAGTAATCAGCAAAATCACTTAAATCAGTCACTGATTTTTTTTTAACTTATAGTAGTGATCAATCAAATTCACTTTTATCATGTTTATGAACATATTGGACATGTTGGATGTGTTAATACATCATTCTAACATTTTTTGCTTTTTGTCCTTAGCTGTTTATTATTAAGGTCAATTGATGATAAACATGCTCTATATAGATTTTTGTAAAATGGCCGAAAGAGTACATTTTGTTTATTTAAGAAATAATTCATGGCAGGTATATGGTTATTGGAAATTTAACCATGGGCTGGGCCTTTATATTCGAATTTAACCCAGAGCATTAGCAAGGGGTTAATATACGAAAATAAAGGCCCAGCCCATGGTTAAATGAAAATAACCATATACTCTCATTCAGACACCATTTGCACATGTGTGAAGTATATGGTTATAGAGTATTATACTGGGTGACGATTAATAGGAGCCATGTAAGAATTTGCAGTATACTGTGACCAGTACCTACTGCCATATTGAAACTTATAATACAGTATATACGGAGGTATTATATTTTTAGTGGAACTCAGCTGTTAACATAGAATTCTTACTCAGTATGAAAAAGAAAGGAAATGGGGTAAATGTCAAGGAGACAACATCCCATATCCAGGTTAAAACGACCAAAAACAAAACATCTAGGGGTCACCATATGGTCTTCAACACAGTGAGGAACCTCACACCATATAGTAAGCCCTAAATGGCCCTGAAAAGGTAAAAAAAGTGAATAAATCAATGGAAACAAACCACATCCAATAACCCAAATATCAAGAAACTAAAATTTTATAAGAAGACAAGGACAAGCCTGTGACCAACATATTCTTGGGACAGGCGCAAAAATTGCGGTGAGGTTAAACTCGTTTTCTTGGATCCAAACCCTCCCCCTATGTGTGGTGAATGGCTAAAAATAAATACACAAAAAGACTCACAGTAAAAATCAAACTAGAAACTTATCAAGACGAGTACCCTTACAATGTAGTACATAAAACATGAAGACAATACACACAGGTACTGTCCGGACAAATGCTCGCAGTTACTGACAGCTAGCAAAGGACATAATTTCCGCTGACTATAATATCAAGCCTTCTTACATATGAAATTTCAATTGAAATACTTCTAAATAGATTTGGTATAACAACATCATCAATTATGAAAGAAGAACATGAGTTTTTTCTACGGGGTTATGCTCATTTGAACTTGGAAATGTGACCCAATAACAACTGAAACAGTTTTCATCCCAATTCCTCTGAAATTGATCTCTAGTCAATTTTTTTGTGAAACTTTATACATGTAATTAATAAGGAAATAATGTTTCTAAATTCTAGGTGACTTCCTACCCTAATAAATTATAAAAAAAGGTTGAGTTGAAGGGATAAAGAAATATGTCATGTTGTATCCATTGTATTATCATCCATACTTGGGTGTATGGGATATTTGACCTTGCTCAACTTTATTTATTTTTTTTTTTTAGAAATGGTGTTCAAGTCAATTTCACATGAAGCTACTAAGATGTCAATGATGTTTTCATCACCTCCAATGCCATCTGCAGAGGTAAGTCACTGCCGTAATATGTAAAATTACTCAATTTGGCCTGTTTCTCTGAATCTGGTAATGTTGAGTGAAAAACATGATATTAAAACAACAACTCATTGATGTTCTAAGTAACATCATCTTTAAATTAGATAATGATCTACCACCTAGATATAAAAATTATGCTGTACACAGATGCTGACATTTATCATGCAACTACAGATATTTGTGGTGGTAGATAAAAAATAGATTGATTGATATGGGGGTTTAACGTCACTTTCAGCAGTATTTCAGCTATCTCATGACGGTCAGTTTTAGTGGTGGAGGAAGCCAGAATGCCAAGAGAGAACCAGCGACCTTGGGTGGGTAACTGACATACCTTATCACTTACGATTGTAATTCGAGTGCACCCTATTTGTAATGTACAAAGTGGGCCGCTTACTCACACCGCAGTGGTTGAATAGGTAGTAGAACTGCCTTTACCACAGATGAAAAATAGATCTTATGTAAGCATTTCATTAGATTTCAATGGGATTTTATCTTTGGATTCCTTTTACTGTAAGCTTTCAGTAGAATGCCAACAGATTTATTGTACCTCTCACCGTTTCCAGGCTATAAGGGGTCAAAGTTGTAACTTTTCAAAATATGTTGAATTTTTATTTTTTTTATAGGGTATTAGTTGGGTTTGTTGTTTAAATTTCTCTAGACATAAGCTTTCAGTATTATGCCACCGAATTTGACATAGCTATTACAGTTTTCTGCTATAAAAGGGACCAAAAAGGGGCAAAATTTCAATTGTCGAATTTTATTTATCATAAGATTTTAATAGGATTTTTTTCTTTGAATTTCTCTTGATGTATTCCTCTTGATGTAAGCAATGAAACAGTTCCATTAAGAAGTGAAACGGTTCCAATTAGAGAGGTGTTTGAGCTATTGAGGGGACAATGAAAGGGTTCAAAACATCCATGGTGTTTGAATTATGCAGTTTGAACCATTGAAGTTCAATTGTACATGTATGTAAATATTATTTTTTAGGAATGTGAATCATTGATAGCAGGAGTGGAAAAAACAACACTGGCATTAGTTTCTTTGTATTATTGCTTACCAAAGTCACAGGGTAAGTAAGAAAATATATCATAATTTCTTCAATCCCCTTCATTTGAACATCAAACACTTCAATAATAAGTCAATACTCATACTCTTGACTAAATATAATGTGGTTCATGGAGTAGCCTTCACATGCGTAGGCAGTTTTTTGTTCTGGAAATATATATGAATCTGTTAGTATATGGCCAGCAAGAATAATGATATTTTCTGTCCCCTGATTGTGGGACCTAATAATGGTCTGTGTAAGTCCATCTATCCATCTGACAAACTATCTTGTATACTCAACTTCTCATGAGCTGCTACTTGGATCTTGTTCAAATTTTACAAGACCATATGTACTAGATCATATATCACAGCTATTTTGATTGGTCAGGTTTTGTAGAAGTTAGTGGACTTTTTCAACAATGTTATAATATGGCAGATCTTGAGGACCTAACTCATCAGAAACCACATCTCTGATATTGATCAGATGTTACAAGATTGCTAGTCACCACACATACATGTAGATCAAATTATGCCTCCACTTTGTGGCATCAAATTTTATGGGAGTTTTGAGACTTTGTATATGTATTATTATACGCCAGTCAAAAGGCGGACATATTATGGTATACCCTCCGTCTGCCCATCAGTCCGTCCGTCCTTCTGTCCATATGTTAACTTTTTGATTTATGGAGTTTTTTTCTGTAACTGCCTGACATATTGATATGATATATTTGATATATGAATGTATCTAGATGGAAGATCGATCAAGTTCGAATTTGGTTCTGGTTGCTTGCTTTTATACAGAGTAATGGGCCTTGGAGTTCACGAAATTATATGAAATTATATAATATAGGTTTCCAGAGATTTTTTCTGTAACTGGTTGACATATATCAATATATGGATTTGATATTTTTTATATGAATGTATCTAGGTGAAATACAGATCAAGTTTGAATTTGGTGTCAGTTGGTTTATGTTATCCAGAGTTTTTGGCCATGGACTAAGTGAAATTTTGAAAAACATCTGTTTCTCCACCTTTTCTTTATAATGTATGAACATGTTGATTTGATATTTATGCCCCCGCCGCTAGGCGGTTGTGGGCATTAAGGTTTACCCTGATCCGTACGTCCATCCGTACGTATGTACGTCCATCTTCTTGGTTTCCGGATGATAACTTGAGTATCCTGCATCGGATCAAAACCAAACTTGGTCACATGCTTACTTATCACCCAAGACAGAACCCTATTGATTTCCAGGTTGGTACCCCCAAGGTCAAGGTCACAGTTGCTAATAATAGACTAAAATTTCAATAGAATTTAGGTTTCTGGGTGATAACTTGAGTATACTACATAGGATCAAAACCAAACTTGGCCACATGCTTGCTTATCACCCAAGACAGAACCCTATCGATTTCCAGGTTGGTACCCCCAAGGTCAAGGTCACAGTTGCTAAAAATAGACTAAAATTTCAATAAAATTTAGGTTTCCGGATGATAACTTGAGTATACTACATTGGATCAAAACCAAACTAGGTCACATGCTTACTTATCACCCAAGACAGAACCCTATCCATTTCCGGGTTGGTACCCCCAAGGTCAAGGTCACAGTTGCTAAAAATAGACTAGAATTTCAATAAAATTTTGGTTTCCAGATGATAACTTGAGTATCCTGCATCGAATCAAATCAAACTTGGTCACATGCTTATTTATCACCCAAGACAGAACCTTATTGATTTCCAGGTTGGTACCCCCAAGCTCAAGGTCACAGTTGCTAAAAATAGACTAAAATTTCAATAAAATTTTGGTTTCTGGATGATAACTTGAGTATTCTACATCAGATCAAAACCAAACTTGGTCACATGCTTACTTATCACTGAAGACAGAACCCTAATGATTTCCGAGTTGGTACCCCTAAGGTCAAGGTCACAGTTGCTAAAAATATATTAGTATTACATATAAGACTGTTTCTCAGATTATTTGTTGGAACTACACATTATATCAAAACCAAACCAGTTCCAGTGCCTATTTATCACAGGAGAAAGATCTTTTTTTTATAATTATTTGATATACAGTCCTTGCATCAGTAGCCGTTACTTAATGACGGATTGTTGACTGATTGATGACGGATTTTTGACTGATTGATGACTGATTTTTCACTGATCGATGACGGATCCATGAATAACGGATGTGTACGTATTTTACGGATGTAAACGTATTTTACGGATGTAAACGTATTTTACTGATCGCATCCGTCAATTATGTGTTGTATCAATCAGTAAATCACGTATGACGGATACGTAAATATTTGGATTTTAAGGCAAAACGAATAAACATAATATTATTCTCGTGTGTTTACAGGTTGTTAGATACATCTTTTTTCGAATATAAAGAAACAGTTTGATTAAATTACGAATGCTGTATTTTGTTTCAATTTAAATCGTTTACATGTATTTGCGAATGAGAACTTGGTATCTAAACTACATAATACAAAGTATGCGTTTTGGACTCGATCTATGAAAATGACCAAAACAATATATTTTTTAGCAAATTTTATTCATCATATTCTTTCAAAGGAGTTTTATATTTTGCACAACATAATTTTAATGAATTTTGACATATTTAAGTCTTGAAAAGTTAGGTTTTTAGTGTCAGGTTTAACCTCTGTCTATAAAAATGACCAAAACAATTGAAATATTTTAAAAATTTTATTCATCATATTCTTTCCAAGGGGTTTTATCTTTTGCCAAACACAATTTTAATGAATTTTTAACATATTTAGGGCTTGAAAAGTTAGATTTTTAGTCTGCAGTTTAAACTCTGCCTATAAACATGACCAAAACTATTTAAATTTTTGAAAATTTTATTCATCATATCATTTCGAAGGAGTTTTATCTTTTGCGAAACACAATATCAACAAATTTCAGCATATTGAAGTTTGAAAAGTTAGATTTTAGTGTGCGGTTTAAACTCTGTCTTTAAAAATAACCAAAACAATTTAAATGTTTTGAAAATTTTATTCATCATATCCTTTCGAAGGAGTTTTATCTTTTGCGAAACA
>MJUU01029592.1:40086-54851 GCA_002080025.1 Modiolus philippinarum | reverse complement strand
CCAAAAAAAGGGTTAAATTGGGTGTTTTCACATATTTGACTGTAGAATCTTTATTATTTATCGGATTTTGATGGGGTTTCTTTCAGTGTACTCCTTAGAAAATTTCCAATCTGGAGTATTACTTGTGGCATGTACTGTTCACGAGATAAATGGGGCCCAAAAGGGGCGAATTTCAAAAATTTCAATTTTTTATTTTTAGTCCGAATTTGATGGAGTTTTTTTGCAATGGATTCCTTATGAAAAATTAACTAGTGCTGCACCACAAGATTTTTGATAATTTGTTTCCTTTCCAAGCTATGAGGGGCCCAACGGGACCAAAATTGCAAACATACGAATTACCTTAAATTTTTATTTTTCATCGGATTTCAATGGGATTTTTTTCTTTAGATTCCTCTCATTATGAGCTTTCAGTATTATGTCAACAGATTTGGTGTAGCTCTTTTCGTTTTGAGCTATAAGGGGTCAAAGGGACCAGAATTGCAATTTTTAGAAATATGTGAAGTCTTTTATCTTAGATCAGATTTTAATAGGATTTTTTTCTTTGGATTCCTCTCAATGCAAGCTTTCAGTAGTATGCCAACAGATTTGATGTATTTATTACCACTTCCGGGCTATAAGGGGTCAAAGGGGCCAAAACTGCAATTATTACAAATATGTGAAATCTTTATTTTTCATCAGATTTTGATGGGATTTTATCCTTGCGTTCCTCTCATTGTAAGCTATAAGTAGTATTCAACGGATTTGGCATAGCTCATATCATTTCCGAGCTATAAGGGGTCAGAGGGGCCAAAATTGCAATTCTAAGAAATATGCGAAATCCTTATTTTTCATCAGATTTTGATGGGTTTTTTTCTTTGGATTATTCTCATTGTAATCTTTATTATTACTATTTTGGGTCCAGCTTATTACTGTATCAAGCTTTTTTTTGTGTCCATCTAATTACTGTGTCAAGCTTTTAACTGTTCCAAATTTGCTCTAAATTACACTTTTTCAAATTTCAGTGGTCGACATGCTTTGGTCATATCATGCTGCGCTCTGCGTAGCCCTTTATTTTATCTGTCACAGACTTGTATATAAAAGAATTATATATATTTTTTGTAGACAACAAAGAGGCAGTAATACAAATATTGTCTAACAATCAGGGATTAGTTGGTGATGCCTTAACAGAAATTCAAGAGGTAACTAATAAGACAATAGCCCTTTTCATACCCAGCCACACAAGTAGTGAGGTATTATGGTACACTTACAGTAATGTGTCTGTCTGTCTGTCCATCAGTCAGTCCACCAAAGTTTTCTGACCGATAACGTCTGAGCAAAATAATATAGCATCTTCAAACTTGATATGTAATTTATTTACATGATTTACCACTGAACTCAGGGCAAGTTTGATTTTGAGTTCAGATGTCAAAATGGTTCTGGAATTATGCCACATGAAAATTCAAGATTTTGCAAATTTTTGGGTTTCCGACCAACAACTTTTGTAAAAAATGATATACAGTAGTTAACTTCATTACTTATCTTTTGACTATAAATTTCAGACCCCAAAAATGAGAGTTTAGAGGCATGTGGATCTGGTTCTATGCCCCTTGAAATTGAAAGTTTTCTAAATTTTGGGTTTTAGAATTTGTGAATAAAATTAAATACTGTCTTCAAACTTGGTATTCAAGTTGCTTGTGAACAAACATAGGCTTGTTTGCATTATTTGTTCAGAAGTGAGAGTGATTCTTATTTCAAAATTTGCAATAAAATGTGTTTGGCATCATGTAAAAAAACCTATTTCAAAAAAAAATATTTTAGAGAAGTACAAATTGAAAAGTTAGGTTTAAACAAAAAAAAATGGCTGAAATCTAGAAAAAAAAAACAAAACAAACAAACACATAAAAACATGGTTGCCGCATACCTGTCATTTTTTGAAGATGCTCTTGAGGTTTTGATGCATAAGACAACTCCAAGCATAACATTAAACCTATAGAGGGGGCTTCAAATTATCTTTCTTTGTTGTTTTTTTAGTGTCTTCACAATATTGCAATCAGCATACAATTATTAAATGAATGTTTAATAAGCAAGGAAGGAAGGTAACGGTAACAGACTGATAACTTGTGAAAGAAATAATATACAAGTCTGAAACTTGGTGGTATGTAAGTTGTTTTCCACAAAACCCAGGGCAAGGCCGATTTCAGGTTGAGAGTTCAAAGGGGTTCTGGAGTTATTTCCTTTAATCTTTGAAATTTTGTCAATTTTAGGGTTCCAACTGGTAACTTGTGAAAAAATAACGTTATGTCCCTTGAAACTTTGAAATTTGGTCAATTTACTGTTTTCAACTGTTAACTTGCAAACAAAATGATTTGTGGTCTTCAAACTTGGTATGTAAATTGTTTACCACAAAACTCAGGCCAATTTTTATTCAGGGCTCAGAGGCTCAAGGGTTCTGGCGTCATGCTCATTTTGCGAATTTTATGTTTTCCAACTGATAACTTGTGAATGAAATAACACACCATTTTCAAACTTGGTATGTTAGTTTTTTACCACAAAGCACAGGCCAAGTTTGATTTCAGGTTCAGTTGTTCAAGGGGTTCTGCAGTTATGCCCCTTATTACTTTTGTGAATTTCAGGATTTCCACTGATAATTTGTGAATGAAATAATATACCATCTTCAAACTTGGTATGTAAGTTGTTTACCACAAAACGCAGACCAAGTTATATTTTGGCTTCAGATGTCCAAGGAGTTCTGCAATTATGCCCCTTGAAACTTTGACATTTTGTTCACAAGTTACAAGTGTGAACCCTAAACTTGGTGGGGTACGTATCATGTAATGCACGATTACTATTTTATTTTTGTTACAGAATATTACTGTATTATTCTATATTTTATAGAAAAACTTTGCTGAAATGTCATTTTATGTATTTGAACAGGCTGTAGAATCTGGGGGTATTGGTGATGACTTGGATGAAATCCTAGGAGAGGATGTAGGATCTGAAAATGAAAACACATGGTCAGAAAGAGACAAAACATTACTGGGGCCATGTCTAGGGTTGATCAAAACATCTAAATCTTTACTTAAAAAGATAAAAGACACTGTGAAAAAGAATGTATGTTGTGACAGTGAGAAGACAGTGACACAGTTAGATGATTTAGCAGACCATATAGACAGATTAAGTCCTGCTGTTGATGAGTTTTCATCCAGTTTATATCCACCATTACAATATCAAACAGTAAATGAAAATGTAAGTACATGCATATTGATTAATTGTATTGCCTGCATTCATAGTGTGGGGCAACATATAGGGATCACTTTAGTCATCTTTTGTCATCGTTGTTTTCTCTCCAACTTTTTTGTTACACTTTTCTCAGCAACTACAAGTCATAACCACTTGAAATTTGTATGTTTACCGACACAGAAATTTATGTTTCCTGAAACAAAATCATTGTAAGCAACCAAAGTCTTCCATGGAAGACTCACAATTTATTATACCCCCGCTCCGAAGGAGGGGGGTAAACTGTTTTACCTCTGTCCGTCCATCCATGTGTCCATGCGTCCGTCCATCATTCTGTTCGTCCGTCCGTCCGTCACACATACTTTCGTTGCATTTTTCTCAGCAACTACACATGACAGCCATTTGATATTTGGTATGGTGCATTAGTATGAGGTCCTATACTGTGCCTCCCCTTTTTGGCTGATCGAATCACCACTTCCTGTTTACCGACTTTGTGACTTTTTATACGACCACAAAAATTTTTGCGGTCATGTAATGGTATGGTGCTGTCGTCGTCGTTGTCGTCTGTAGACACTTTTGGTTTTTTGGTCAATAATTTAAGTTCCAGTAGATCAATCTTTATGAAATTTTAACACAATGATCCTTGGCAGAAAAGGAAGGCTTTGATCAGTTTTGGTCATTATGGCCCCCACCCATTTTTAAAAAAGGGGCCAAAATGGGTTAAGTTGGGTGTAGAATCTTTATTTTTTATCGGATTTTGATGATGTTTCTTTCAGTGTGCTCCTTCGAAAATTTCCAATCTGAAGTATGCCAACGGATTTCACATCGCATGTACCGTTCATGAGATAAAGGGGGCCAAAAAGGGTCAAATTTCAAAAATTTTATTTTTTTTAATTTTTAGTCCGATTTTGGTGCAGTTTTTTTGCAATGGATTCCATTTGAAAAATTAATGACCACTGCACCTTCAGATTTTTTGATAACTTATTTCCTTTCCAATCTATGAGGGGCCAAACGGGGCCAAAATTACAAACACAATGATTATATGAAATTTTTATTTTTCATCGGATTTCATTGGGATTTTTTCTTTGGATTCCTCTAGTTCTAAGCTTTCAGTAGTATGCCAATGGGTTTGACGTACCTCTTACTGGTTCCGAGCTGTAAGGCTTCAATGGGGCCCAAATTGCAACTTTTAAAAATATGTAAAATCTTTATTTTTTTCACTACTTTGTGTCCAGGTAATTAATGTGACAATGTCATAATTGTGTCCAATAAATTACTGTATCCACATTCATTTTAATTTACACTTGTTCAAATTTCAGTGGTCGACATGCTGCAGTCGTATCATGCTGCGCTCAATATAGGTCTTTATTTACTTTCGAACTTTTCGTCACATTTTTCTCAGCAACTACACATGACAGCCACTTGATATTTGGTATGGTGCATCAGTATGAGGTCCTATGCTGCACCTCCCCTCTTCAGCAATATCGAATCACCACTTCCTGTTTTCCTGACTTGGTGACTTTTTTACTATCATTTTCAAAATTTTGACTTTTTCGTCGCATTTTTCTCATCAACTACACACATGACAGTCACTTCATATTTGTTATAGTGCATCAGTATGGGGTCCTATACTGCGCCTCCCCTTTTTAGCAATATTGAATCACCACTTCCTGTTTACCGACTTAGTGCCTTTTTACTCTCATTTTTCCAAATTGTGTCTTTTTCAGTGCATTTTTCTCAGCAACTGCACATGACAGCTACTTGATATTTGGCATGGAGCTTCAGTTTTATGTTCTATACTGCATCTCCCTTTTTCAGCCATATTGCTATACTACTTTCTGTTTACCCACTTCATGATTTTTTACTTTCACTTTCCAAGTTGGACTTTTTCGTCGCACTTTTCTTGGCAACTACACATCCCAGCCATTTTGTGTCGCATACACCTAGTGCAGGATCGACACACAGGGATCACTATCCGTCATCTTGCATCCATCTGTCCATCCGTCTGTCAGTCTGTCTGTATGGCTCCAAAATTTTTAACAATTATCCATATCTCCTCCTAAACCACTGGGTACTTTCCAATGAAACTTGCAGGAATGCTCCAGTATGTATTGTAGATTTGCACCATGCATTTAGTTTTTCCTTATTAACGTTTTTCCAGATCTTGAAGCTATAATCGGACTTTGTTATTTTAGCTTATTGGAGTCATTAGGTATACCTCCATTATCCACAACTCCTTTGACACAGGTTGGTACTTTCCAACCAAACTTTCAAGAATGCTTCAATATATATTGCAAATGTGCACCATGCATTTAGTTTTTGATTAATTTTGATTTTTCCAGATTTTTAGCAATGTTTGGACTTTGTCATTTTAGCTTATTGGAGTCATAACGCTATATAGGGTATATACCTCCATTACCGTTTTTTGGTGTGTATTACACACACATATTTTCCCCCAGAAAGGTCCTAGTGAGAGGGGATGTGTTTTATACATGCGAACTTCAAAAGACCATTTTTTTCTGACCACAACTAACTTAACTTCAGACCAGAAATGACATTAGAAATAAGTATAAAATCCTTGTTGTGATCCAGATACGAACCTATGTTTGATGATAACAAATTTTGCTAATGTTAACATGATTAGATGTGTTTTGTTTTCTATGTATACAACATGCATATTCAGAGATTTCCCGGTACCCAAAATTTCATCTCGATTGTGTCCGCCATATTTGTTTTGATTAGGTGAAGCCGGTTCCGGTTTTCAGGGATACACGATACTTGCAAGTCATAATGTAATTATATTTATGAAAAGGGATAGTTTAAATGAAGTTAATTAATACATAAACTAATTATGAAGATCAATAAGGGAAAATCACTTAAAATTTTACCAAAGGCAAACCGTAATATTTACGTATCTGTAACCGCCTTTGACTTTTAATTACGTTTGGAGATAAACTTCCTGTGTTTACAAAATCAATGTTTTTCGTTTGCAAATTTCCCCAAATGTTCGAACAAACCATTAAATAAATACAGGTACAGTTATTCTTCTAAATATAAGTGAATAAAGCATCATGTATTCCATTTAATTCAGTCCACAAGGTAACTCTCGACGTTCCTAGACATTTT
This sequence comes from Modiolus philippinarum, assembly GCA_002080025.1. Lineage (NCBI taxonomy): Eukaryota > Metazoa > Mollusca > Bivalvia > Mytilida > Modiolidae > Modiolus > Modiolus philippinarum. The sequence continues at coordinate 48,509 of MJUU01029592.1, read as the reverse complement.
TGGACAGAACATGTTGTTGAAAATTTACTTGCATTTTTTACACACGAACTAGATTTTTTCTGATTCTTTTCCTCTTAGAAAGGGGGTGCGTTTTATACACCAATGCGTTTAATACACACCAAAAAACGGTATCCGCAACTCCTTCTAGACCGCTTGGTACTTTCCAACCAAACTTGCAAGAATGCTTCAATATATATTGCAGATGAGCACCATGCATTTAGTTTTTGATTAATTTTGATTTTTTTAGATTTCAAGCAATGTTTGGACTGGAGTAATAGCTATATAGGGTATATACCTCCATTATCCGCAACTCCTCCTAGACCGCTTGGTACTTTCCAACCAAACTTGCAAGAATGCTATAATATATATTGCAGATGTGCACCATACATTTAGTTTTTGATTAATTTTGATTTTTCAGATTTTCTAGCAATGTTTGGACTTTGTCATTTTAGCTTATTGGAGTCATAGCTATACATTGTTTTGTATGGGGTATATACCTCCATTATCCGTATCTCCTCCTAGACCGCTTGGTACTTTCCAACCAAACTTGCAAAAATTCTTCAGTATACTTTGCAGATGTGCACCATGCATTTTGTTTTTCATTTATATTTTTTTTCAGATTTTTTAGCTATCTTTTGACTTTGTCATTTTAGCTTATTGGAGTCATAGGGTATACCTCCTATTATCCGCAACTCCTCCTAGACTGTTTGGTCCTTTCCAACCAAACTTGCAGGAATGCTTCAATATATATTGCAGATGTGCACCATGTATTTAGTGGTTGATTAATTTTAATTTTTTCAGATTTTCTAGCTATGTTTGAACTTAATTTTAATTTTTATTTTTTCTGATTATCATTGCACTTTGTCATAATATAACAAAACAGGAATTCTTGAAATATATAGTGCAGGCGACACATGTGTTCCGCGGAACACCCATGCATTTTTATATTTCACATTCAGCTTCAGTTTTGTTTAGTTTATTGCGTCTCCCCTTTTTGGTAATAATGCAGGGCTACTTCCTGTTTATGGACTTTGTGCGTTTTTTACCCAAATTTTCAAAATGTGACTTTTTTGTCATACTTTTCTCAGCAACCGCATATCACAGCCACTTGCTATTTAGCATGGAGCTTCAGCATGAGGTACTATACTGCGTCTCCCCTTTTCAGGCATATTGAAATACTACTTTACTGACTAACTGCATTTCTATCTTTATGTCCAGCATCCTTCTCACATTATTTGCATCTTATTTTTCTCTGCAACTGTGTAAAATGCTTATATTGTGTCCACACTTGTACTGTGTCCACACACACTTACTTTTGCACTTACCATATAGATTCAGGATTCAATGAGCGGGGGTATTACTGGCTGCCATTCAGCGACAGCTCTTGTTTTATACGTCATAAATCCAGTAACTGGTTTGATAAATAGATCTTGTGCATTGAAACTTCCTACACTTTTCACAGACAGAGTTTGGTTGATGGTGAATATATCATCTTTGATTTTGATTTTTGTCATGCCTTTGAAGGCCAGATGATGGTATAACTTTCCAGTGAAAAATATTTTCTTTCTCAAAAAAATTCTGTGACTTCTATACCCAGCAAACACGAAAACGTTAATGTAACATTAGACTAACGTTGCATTTAGGTTATGCTTACGTAATATCATAACGTTATAAAAACGTCATTTTGTGGACTCCGATCAACGTTAGATTAACGTATCTTGTTACGTTAGATTCAAATGTTATACTAACGTTACACTAACGTAACATCATAATGTTACATAAATGTCATTTTGTGGACTCCGATCAACGTTAGGGTAACGTATCTTGTTACGTTAGATTCAAATGTTATAATAATGTTACACTTATGTAACATCATAATGTTACATAAATGTCATTTTGTGGACTCCGATCAACGTTAGGGTAACGTATCTTGTTATATTAGATTCAAATGTTATAATAATGTTACACTAATGTAACATCATAATGTTACATAAATGTCATTTTGTGGACTCCGATCAACGTTAGGNAGTTTATATCCACCATTACAATATCAAACAGTAAATGAAAATGTAAGTACATGCATATTGATTAATTGTATTGCCTGCATTCATAGTGTGGGGCAACATATAGGGATCACTTTAGTCATCTTTTGTCATCGTTGTTTTCTCTCCAACTTTTTTGTTACACTTTTCTCAACAACTACAACTACCACTTGAAATTTGCATGTTTACCAACACAGAAATTTATGTTTCCCAAAACAAAATAATTGTAAGCAACCAAAGTCTTCCATGGAAGACTCACAATTTATTATACCCCTGCTCCGAAGGAGGGGGTAAACTGTTTTACTTCTGTCCGTCCATCCATGTGTCCGTCCATCTGTCCATCATTCCGTCCATCCATCCATCCGTCCGTCACACATACTTTCGTTGCATTTTTCTCAGCAACTACACATGACAGCCATTTGATATTTGGTATGGTGCATCAGTATGGGGTCCTATACTGTGCCTCCCCTTTTCGGTCATATCGAATCACCACTTCCTGTTTACCGACTTTGTGACTTTTTATACGACCACAAAAATTTTTGCTGTTGTATAATGGTATGGTGCTGTTGTCGTCGTTGTCATTGTTGTCGTCTGTAGACACTTTTGTTTTTGGTCAATAATTTAAGTTTCAGTAGATCAATCCTTATGAAATTTTAATACAATGATCCTTGGCACAAAAGGAAGGCTTTGATCAGTTTTGGTCATTGTGGCCCCACCCGTTTTTAAAAAAGGGGCCAAAAAGGGTTAAGTTGGGTGTAGAATCTTTATTCTTTATCGGATTTTGATGATGTTTCTTTTAGTGTGCTCCTTCGAAAATTTCCAATCTGAAGTATGCCAACGGATTTCACATCGCATGTACCGTTCATGAGATAAAGGGGGCCAAAAAGGGGCAAATTTCAAAAATTTTATTTTTTTTTATTTTTAGTCCTATTTTGGTGCAGTTTTTTGCAATGGATTCCATTTGAAAAATTAATGACCACTGCACCTTCAGATTTTTTGATAACTTGTTTCCTTTCCAATCTATGAGGGGCCAAACAGGGCCAAAATTACAAACATGATGATCACCTGAAATTTTTATTTTTCATCGGATTTCAATGGGATTTTTTTCTTTGGATTCCTCTAGTTCTAAGCTTTCAGTAGTATGCCAATGGATTTGACGTACCTCTTACTGGTTCCAAGCTGTAAGGCTTCAAAGGGGCCCAAATTGCAACTTTTAAAAATATGTAAAATCTTTATTTTTTTTCACTACTTTGTTTCCAGGTAATTAATGTGACAATGTCGTAATTGTGTCCAACAAATTACTGTATCCACATTCATTTTAATTTACACTTGTTCAAATTTCAGTGGTCGACATGCTGCAGTCGTATCATGCTGCGCTCGATATAGCCCTTTATTTACTTTCATTTTCAAAATTCGAACTTTTCGTCACATTTTTCTCAGCAACTACACATGACAGCCACTTGATATTTGGTATGGTGCATCAGTATGAGGTCCTTTGCTGCACCTCCCCTCTTCAGCAATATCGAATCACCACTTCCTGTTTTCCTGACTTTGTGACTTTTTTACTTTCATTTTCAAAATTTTGACTTTTTCGTCGCATTTTTCTCATCAACTACACACATGACAGTCACTTCATATTTGTTATAGTGCATCAGTATGGGGTCCTATACTGCGCCTCCCAATATTGAATCACCACTTCCTGTTTACGGACTTAGTGCCTTTTTACTCTCATTTTCCAAATTGTGTCTTTTTCAGTGCATTTTTCTCAGCAACTGCACATGACAGCTACTTGATATTTGGCATGGAGCTTCAGTTTTATGTTCTATACTGCATCTCCCTTTTTCAGCCATATTGCTATACTACTTTCTGTTTACCCACTTCATGATTTTTTTACTTTCACTTTCCAAGTTGGACTTTTTCGTCACACTTTTCTTGGCAACTACACATCCCAGCCATTTTGTGTCGCCTACACCTAGTGCAGGATCGACACATAGGGATCACTATCCGTCATCTTGCATCCATCTGTCCATCCGTCTGTCAGTCTGTCTGTATGGCTCCAAAATTTTTAACAATTATCCGTATCTCCTCCTAAACCACTGGGTACTTTCCAATGAAACTTGCAGGAATGCTCCAGTATGTATTGTAGATGGGCACCATGCATTTAGTTTTTCTTTATTAACGTTTTTCCAGATCTTGAAGCTATAATCGGACTTTGTTATTTTAGCTTATTGGAGTCATAGGGTATACCTCCATTATCCGCAACTCCTCTGACACCGGTCGGTACTTTCCAACCAAACTTGCAAGAATGCTTCAATATATATTGCAAATGTGCACCATGTATTTAGTTTTTGATTAATTTTGATTTTTCCAGATTTTTAGCAAAGTTTGGACTTTGTCATTTTAGCTTATTGGAGTCATAGCGCTATATAGGGTATATACCTCCATTATCCGCAACTCCTCCCAGACCGCTTGGTACTTTCCAACCAAACTTGCAAGAATGCTATAATATATATTGCAGATGTGCACCATACATTTAGTTTTTGATTAATTTTGATTTTTTTTAGATTTTCTAGCAATGTTTTGACTTTGTCATTTTAGCTTATTGGAGTCATAGCTATACATTGTTTTGTATGGGGTATATACCTCCATTATCCGTATCTCTACCTAGACCGCTTGGTACTTTCCAACCAAACTTGCAAGAATTCTTCAGTATACATTGCAGATGTGCACCATGCATTTTGTTTCTCATTTATATTTTTTTTCAGATTTTTAGCTGTCTTTGGACTTTGTCATTTTAGCTTATTGGAGTCATAGGGTATACCTCCCATTATCCGCAACTCCTCCTAGACTGTTTGGTCCAGTCCAACCAAACTTGCAGGAATGCTTCAATATATATTGCATATGTGCACCATGTATTTAGTGATTGATTAATTTTAATTTTTTCAGATTTTCTAGCTATGTTTGAACTTAATTTTAATTTTTATTTTTTCTGATTTGTCATAATACAGTGGATTCCTGTAAATTGCATACCTTATTTGTCAGGAAAAAATATGCAATTAACAGGAATATTCTATTAAGAGGAGTTTTCAATCTTGCTGTAAAAACATGTCAATTAACTTGAAAAATGTCAAATGATGCGTTAACCATTAACCAAACACAGAGGTTACAGTCTGTTTTTACAAAATTATTAATTGATTTGACATTTCATAATAAGATATCTCATTTTAATAAGTTTTTTCAGAATAATTTGCTAAAAATATATACTTTTAATGTTAAATTTCACAAAACATGTCTTGATTTGAAAATGAAACTATTCAATTAACAGGAATTTTTTAACTATTCAATATGCAATTAAAAGGAATAAATAATATAGAAGCATATTGAATTTGGTTTTGTGCAGCATAATTGTATTCAATTAAGAGAAATATGCTATTAAGAGGTATGCAATTAAATGGAGTTGACTGTATAACAAAACAGGAATTCTTGAAATATATAGCGCAGGCGACACATGTGTTCTGCGGAACACCCATGCATTTTTATATTTCACATTCAGCTTCAGTATTGATTAGTTTATTGCGTCTCCCCTTTTTGGTAATAATGCAGGGCTACTTCCTGTTTACGGACTTTGTGCGTTTTTTACCCAAATTTTCAAAATGTGACTTTTTTGTCATACTTTTCTCAGCAACCCCATATCACAGCCACTCGCTATTTAGCATGGAGCTTCAGCATGAGGTACTATACTGCGTCTCCCCTTTTCAGGCATATTGAAGTACTACTTTACTGACTAACTGCATTTCTTTCTTTATGTCCGGCATCCTTCTCACATTATTTGCATCTTATTTTTCTCTGCAACTGTGTAAAATGCTTATATTGTGTCCACACTTGTACTGTGTCCACACACACTTACTTTTGCACTTACCATATAGATTCAGGATTCAATGAGCGGGGGTATTACTGGCTGCCATTCAGCGACAGCTCTTGTTTTATACGTCATAAATCCAGTAACTGGTTTGATAAATAGATCTTGTGCATTGAAACTTCCTACACTTTTCACAGACAGAGTTTGGTTGATGGTGAATATATCATCTTTGATTTTGATTTTTGTCATGCCTTTGAAGGCCAGATGACGGTATAACTTTCCAGTGAAAAATATTTTCTATCTTTCTCAAAAAAATTCTGTGTCTTCTATAAGTAGCACAAAAACTTTGCCAGTAAAAACACAAAACAATAGGTCTATTGAAACAGATATACCCATAGACAAATGTGAACAATATTATTAATTGTCTTTTCAAACATAAAAAATCAACAAGATTATTGTGTATTGGTATAAATTACTACACAGAATTCTCTTTTGAACTCCTTCCTTAATTGTTAATTATCTGAAGCAGACTAAAACTAAAGAAATATATCTTTACTTTTATTAGAACTGCAGATATATTAGAAATATTTGGATATTTATGTTATATTAAAGTTGGTTTTAAGTTGCCTCATCATGAAAAAGATGTTCTTTTTGGCTATGTAAATTACAATCTAGTTTTCATTGGATCATAATTTATTGTTTATTCTCTAATGATAAGTGAAGTTTAAACCAGTTCTGACCCATTAGATTAATATAGATTACACCATAAGATCCTATTTTTTCCACTAGAGATAGTTGAATCTTAAAATCTTAATTGCAATGCTTTCTGAGCATTTTAAAATTTAACTATTGAGAGTGGATAAAATATGGTTATAATTGGGATAAAGTGTAACATTGTATTCTGAATAGATTTGGCGGGAAAAGGGGGCTTTATTCAACACACGTTGAATATGAACATTTATCTAATGGGTCAAAACTGGTTTAAACTTTACATAGCATTAGAAAAATTCTCATATTCAACATATGTTGAATTCAGCCCATGCTATTTATTGCTAAATCTATTCAGAATACAATTATTGGTGTTTATCATTTATCCTTTAGAGAAAAAGATAAGACTACTGTATCCAGATTATTACCATATTTTATCCACTTTTGATAGTTAAATTAAAGAATTTTAAAGAGCTCGCCAAGCCTCACATTTATAATTTTATAATTCAACCATCTCTAGTTTATATGGATCTTGTGATGTAATTATACCCCCGCAAAGCGGGTGGTATATAGTATTCATGTTGTCCGTCCTTCCGTCTGTCCATCTGTCTGTCTGTCCGTCCGTCTGTCCATCCTTCCGCCCGTCCGTCTGTCTTTTTGTACCCAAAAGCTGGTATCCACTTCACCTCCTAAACCACCTATTGGAATTTCATGAAACTTTATATGCAGGAGCTTTGTTGCATGTTGTAGATGTGCACTACAGATTTTATTTTCCAATAATTCCATTTTTTCAGAATTTTGACATGTTTTGACTTAGTCATTTTAGCTTGATGCAAACCATATGGTGACCACTTGGTATCCACTACTCCTCCTAAACCACTGATTGGAACTTCACAAAACTTATTCAGGAGTTAAATTACATATTCTAGATGTGCACTACACATTTTGTTTTTCAATAATTCCCTTTTTTTACAGATTTTTGACATGCTTTGGACTTGTCATTTTAGCTCTTTTAGCTTAATGGAAACCATATGATGATCATCTGGTATACACTACTCTTCCTAAACTTCTAATTGGAATTTCATGAAACTTATACATGAACTTAATTACATGTTGTAGATGTGCACTAAGTTTTTTTTTCCCATTATTGCTTTTTGTTCCAGATATGTGACATGTTTTGGACTTAGTCAATTTTGGTCTTGCTGCTCAATGCAAACATATGGTGACGACCTGGTATCCGCTACTCCTCCTAAACCACATATTGGAATTTCATGAAAGTTATGTAGGAACTTAATTACATGTTGTAGATGTGCATTACAGAATTTATTTTCCAATAATTCCATTTTTTTCAGAATTTTTACATGTTTTGGACTCAGTATTTTTAGCTTGATTCAAACTTTATGGTGACCACCTGGTATCCACTACTCCTCCTAAACCACTGATTGCAATTTCATAAAACTTATGCAGGAGTTAAATTACATATACTAGATATGCACTATGTATTTTGTTTTCAATAATTCTTTTTTTTTCCCAGATTTTTAACATGTTTTGGACTTCGTCATTTTAGCTCTTTTAGCTTAATGGAAACCATATGGTGATCACATGGTATCTTGGTATTGCAATTTCATAAAACTTATGCAGGAGTTAAATTACATAATTTCATTTTTTCCAGAATTTCTACATGTTTTGGACTCAGTATTTTTAGCTTGATTCAAACTTTATGGTGACCACCTGGTATCCACTACTCCTCCTAAACCACTGATTGCAATTTCATAAAACTTATGCAGGAGTTAAATTACATAATTCCATTTTTT
>MJUU01029592.1:13556-26262 GCA_002080025.1 Modiolus philippinarum | reverse complement strand
GGGGGGTGGGGGGGTGGCATTATATTGGTTTGTTGTATCATGAAAAAGCAGTTTGTGGCTATAAATGTTACATTTATTTTCATATTTTCTTTTCGGTAATCAGCGCATTTTTGTTCTTTTGAATTTTGAATTGATGTTGCTTGTTCCCGTTTACTTTTTATGTGTGGTTTGTGGCACTCTGTGGTATAAATATCAATATACCGAAGTGAATGTTAATTTAACTTCTGCATATGGACGTTTTGGCAACTTATGCCTATACCTCTGCTTTGACAACACTGGACGTCTGAAGACAAAAGTAAACGACAAGAGTGATGATTTTGACTTTCCAATAGTGAACTTCCCGTGTTGAGCATTAATATTCCCACATCTAAGGCATATGACGTCAACATTTCACAACTCATTTGCTATTGCAGAGCCTGTGTTTTACACAGCGATTTTGTCAAGAGAGCGAATTATCTCTCAAAAACTTATACATCAAGGGTAGAGTGGGTGCAGACATAATATCTCATAGCGTTAACTTGGAGCAGTCATAAAAGATCCTCTAATTAGCTTAGAATAAGTATCAAATCTCCTCTAGAACTGCTCTAAGTCTGCTCTAGAATCCTGACCGCTCTGATGTGTCATGGTCATAGCTAGAATTCTGACCTGTTCTACCCATGACCGTTCTACCAAAGTCTGTTTTTGACATGGCCGTTCTACAAAAGTCTGTTCTGGCAATGACTGCTCTCAGCTGACCTGTTCTAGCTATGTCCAATCTCACGCCAGCTCTTATCACAGCCCTGATAAATATTCATAACGTGCCCAATATACACGTATCTTATAAATTTTAAATTTCGTCATAGTATAAAAACAAAATATAATTTAAATGAAAAATAACATTAGGAAATATATTATAAGGATATGAAATTGCATTTTGCCGGCAAGTGCTCTGTTTTCCTGATCATCATTTTCCTGTGTTTATCCAGGTACATTAAAAAATGTAAGATTTATTCCTTTTTGGGACACACCCGAAAACTGAATTTCAATAGTTTCCGTAAATTTATTATTATGAATAAATAAATCGCGAATTTATGTGTAGGAAAAATATCAGTCATTATTATATTACGTTTACTGAAATAAACAATTATTCAAAATATCGTAAAATAAGAATTTTATTTAAACGGTTTCGGAGTCGAGAAACAGGAAATTTTGACACATCCAATATCATATCCAGTTTTATTCTAGGACCAAAACGGCCGTCACCAGAACAAACTTAGCCAGAACAGACTTGGGTAGCACGGTCATAGCTACAGCAGACTTAGGTAGAGCTGTCATGGCTAGAAAAGACATAATTCTGGGCCAGGGAGATATGATTCTAGAACTGTTCTAAGTCTGCTGCAAGTTAACTTCAAGAACTTTTCGCGTGACAGCTCTCCAATTTAACTTGGGCGAGAGGCTATATCTGCACCCCACTTTAAGTTCAGTAGCTGTTGCAAGTTTCACTTCAGAAGTTTTACCGTCGGTACTATGATTTGACAGATTGTTAACATGTTTCTTTATGACAGATGAGAGTAGATACATTTGAGTAGAACAGGAATATATTAAAAGATTTACAAATCCGACTGTGACAAAACTTGACTTTAGAATGACAATGTGACGTGTGTCACGCGATGAGCAGATGTTGCTTACCATTCCGGAGTTCTTGCATTTGTTCACAATTTTAGTGCTTTAGTCTTTTGGCGTTCTTGTTCTTTTTGTTTATTTGCTTTGTCTTTGTCATGCTGTTGCATTTCATGTTGGGTATGAATTTTGGATTTTATTATTTTGGAATTCCCTCATTCATCATTTTTGCTTCGGTATACGTAAGCCGATGTATTCAATGCAGGTAAAATCAAAACAAAAGTAAGTCCATAAACCGTGTCATGATTGGTTAAAATAAATTTTACATCTCTGTAAAAACATACGTTTTCCATCAAAATTTAGTGTTTTACGCAAGCTAGTAGGTTTCTTCATGCCTATATAATAGGTTTTTTGACAAGGAACTAAGTTTCTTGTGCGAAATCCCACCGAAAAAAAATTAATCTCAATATTGATCGAAATGATGGGGACTGAGAGAAACATAGTAATTCATCCGACAGAACATGCATCTCGGCGAGAAGCTATATTTCTCGCATTTTTGTGACTTTCGCATTCCAAACAAATGATTTAATTATAAAGTCACGGATGTAATTTTTGGTATGATACGTCTCTTTTGAAGGTATGAAGTATTTATTTTATTATTGATTTGTTATAATAATTTATCTTCGTGCTTATATAAACATGAAATGAAACTTGTTAAGGTAAAGAGAAATATCCGAAAAGGTAGTTATTTAGATATTAATACCATTAAGGTGAAAAGAAAAACAACTAGTCCAAAACAATCCTTAGATTCAAAGTGTTCTTTATAATAGCATTGCCTTAAAGCATGTCTGGAATGATAAATAAGTTTTTATGGACGTTTTTTTTAAATGCTTCGCGCAATACTTCTACATAAAATCTGTAAAGGCACATAATGTCACCTCTGTACATATTATCGTCTGAGACAATATGTACATACACATTAGGTACCTAATGTTGTCGGCGCAAGTATATATGGGACAAAAACAGGGCCAATGATAAACATTAATATTGTCCGTAGTCCTACGTTCATTTCGGACGACAATATATGCTGTGCCGTGTACATGTGGGCACATGTTGTCGTCTAACTAGATATACTATTTGAAAGCCCAAAGTCTGCAGACACAAAAAGTGCGTAACGTACTCATAACTCATAACTATGTTCCTGTTAAGTGGGAATCGACCGTACAGTGCATACATAATTAAGTTTAAGCAAATAAAAGGTTTTTGTCGATGTTGTCATTATTGTTAATATCTGGCCTAAAGAATTCACGAATTTGTTTTTCAGATAAGAAGGGGGTGTATAATCGAAATCAACCCCATTCGCTTTCAACCCGCCAATGAATACCCAAATGAGTATAATCTGATAATTAAAAGACTGTATGAAAACAGTCTTGAGACTTAAAATAATTCAGATGTTAACAAAAATGACATTTTTTTTTCTCTTTTAAAAACCTCTCTCTGATGTTCCAACCTAATTTTCCCACAATTAGGTTACTGCAATTTTAATTCACAGTGGAAACATCCTAATTTTCCCAAATAAAGCAATTTCGATGTGAGATCTTACAAGATGTAGACAATAATACGATGTCCTCCTGGCTTGGAATTTACCAAGCTGTCTATTTAATGCATAGTAATGTGGCTAAATGGTTTTTGCCAATAATCAATATTCCATGGGCTGGAATAAACCTTCGTGCCCCACACCCACAAAAATTACGAACTCTTCCTATTTTTAAAAGTCTGCTTACATTCCCTCTTCGTGCTAACATGAACATAACCTGTACGAACTGGTGGTATAGGGTCTATTTTTAGAACCAACCACCAAAATTATGGAAAAATTTATTTTTAACTCAAGTTTTTCTCCAGGTGCTTCAAAATTTTGACCAATGCTTCTCAGTTATAAAATAGTTATAAAGTAATAGCTTATGGAATAAACTTTTCAAAGCAGCCAATGCTTTACGATATCTATAACCCATACGTTCCACAGCACACAGCAATAAAATGAAAGCTAAATATATTTGTTCTACAAATGAAACAAATGATGACTATATTTAGGTAATATAAACTCCAAACGTCAATAAACCAACCCCTTTTCCCATTTATTATTGATAAAATTGTCAAATGCTTGCACCCTTTCACATATAAATAGTCAAACACATCAATTTTGTAGTCTATATATCAATTTTGATGAATGAAAGGATATGGAGTCAATGCACACGAGACAAAGTCTCTACAAATACGTGGTGTTTTCAAATTAAGCAAACGAACAACGCATTTATTGTTATTTTTCATCCTGAAGTCACAATGAGGCCTTCAAAATGAGTTTTGCTCATACCCCATAGTAAGCTTAAGACGGTTCCTAGCACGTGTTTGAGCGGAAATCCTTCTGATTGTCGACCAACGCTGCATCCATGTATTTTCTAGTCATGGATGCGGGATTGTCAGCAAACATTAGTGAAACTGGCAAAGTGTTCTTACAAACACCGTCATCCGTTGCCCGACAAAAGCACTAGTGTCTTTAGCTAGTTTACTATTTCAACGTATAGAAAGACACATGTCACTCATCAAGTCGATTTTAAGAAAACTTGGCAATTAAAAAGAATAGTGAGATGTTGGTATTTTAAACAAGTTGTCAGAATTTCATTTGCAAATTACAAAAATAAATACCAAAATTTGAAAGAATGATAGTAAAGTCATATGAGAAATTCTATCACGGACAAGTACCCCATAACTGATATATATGGAGAGCATACATGTCTTGCACGGGGAATATTTTTACAGACTCCACATGGATGAATATTATCATAATATGCAAGATTTACACACGTTTGTAGAATGAAACTGAATATATAGCCTGAAAAAAAACAACAGCAAAGCACAAGATTCCAAAAATCAAAGTCCAGAGACAAGGCAAAATCAAAAACGCATGAAGACGGAAGACCACAGACACTACATGCCAACAAAACACACAACCACTACATATACAACACAAAAAACTTGAGCATTAACAGTGTGAACTTTAAAAGTGTATGCTCTTATAATATTACAGTTATGGCGTGTTTGTCTGTGTGAGAATTTCTCACACGATTACTAATTCATTTAGTTTTTCAATTTGGCTGTTCAATATTTTCATTGTTTTTTCTAAAATGTTATAATCTGTACACACGACTATTTTTGCCCTTTCAACCTAGTTACACTGCAAGGTTTGCCTACATCTATTTCGATGTGCCCTGTATTGTCTATCGATGTTGTTTTTGTCCTTATTTTTGTCTTTTGTCGGGCTACTTAATGACAAATATTTGTAGGCAGACATTGCCCGGTTTTACTTTTTTCCTCATTGACCGCTCCCGACATGTGTTGCTTCAATGATAAATTCTAGCTGCGATCGATGTTGCTCAACATTTTTATTCTCTTCTTGTAATCCTGGTGTTTTCAGCTGTATAACCCTGAGCATCGCCCGAGTTGGCACTCCATGGCGGGTGGGGGGCAAGGGAGTGACCTTGATATAATTTTTGTCAAGAATACCGCTTATTTACACGCTAGGGGCCTTCTTGATCTCGCTTGAGGGGGTGAATATTGTTCACCTCTTGTTGAAGACCCTCAGGCGACATCAAGATGTAGACAGGAATAAAAGCCCTGTCCTTCATAAACTGGAGTTTTCTATGTATCGTGTGCGTTTTTGTCACATTTACATTCACTCCATATCCTTACATTCTTCCTATTTAAAAAAAAACAGAGTGACACCAGGTGCTCCGGAAGGGTAAGCATGTCCTGCTCTGTATACAGCACCCTTCAAACTGTCAGTTGGTCAATCCAGGGTAAAGTAAAAACCGGTAATGTCAAATCCGGGAAGACGTGAATCTAGCTGAAAATGTCAGTTTTCATTCTTGACACTGACATTTCATATAAATCTCTGATGTCGTGGTGACGGCAATAGATTTTCTGAAGGGACGAAATTAACAAGGACTGAACATATCCCTGACTCATCAGTTTTTGTGACACTGCTTTTGCACTTTCCACAAAGTCACTGTATAAACTGCATGCTCTACACTAACGAATTATTTGTGAAATGTACACTCCATCTGCTAGGGAGGTAGGTATATTGCTGCAGAGAAAGGGAAAGTTTACAATTGGAAAGTCACGTTTGACATATAACATAGATTTCAGACGTCCATGTTCGTCAATGTATAACAAAAGGTCAAGGTATGAAGCAGGATTTGGTGTAACGGCTGTCTCTTTAATTTCAAGTTCACTGGGGTAGATGCGATGTATATATTTTTTCTTGTGTTATTAAGAGAAAGTACATCGTCTTTATATCTGAAGGTGAAATAAAAAGTGTGGGCTAGTTGTTTTGTTGCTTTTGTTGTATTAGTCCTTGTAAAAACTTTGCTTCATACGAAAAAAGGAAAAGATAAGCTAAAAGTGGCGCACAATTTGTTCCCATTGGAGTTTATTTTGTCTGTTGAAAAACGCGACCTCCACATTCAACAAAAATGTTGTCGATCTAGCATTCAAGCATTTTTATCACGTCATTTTCACTGTATTCCTTGTTTGACTCAGTGTGGTTCTTAACAAAATATGTTTTATCTTTTCCTATTACCGAATATGAATATGCGTTCTCCGTTTTTTGGTACAAAATCATTGATGTATCAGATCGGTAATTGCTCTTTTAAGTTTATTATGTGGAAGGATTGTACACAGGGGAGGAAAAATCAAGATCTTTGGAATTTTTAAGAATCCACATCTGATTCACGCCGTTTGAAGAATAGGCTTTTTCGCAGTAGCCTTTAAGACCATCCCTTACTGCATTAAGTAAAGTGGTAAGGAGTTTGGAAAAGGGCTTAGTGGTGCATCTAGCAGTTCCTGCAATGAATCTCTGTTTGTAGGGATTCTTATAAAGTTTAGGCACCCAGTAAATATAACTAAGATAAATGTTTTCTTCATCCACTTTGATACCGAAGGATACTAACACAGAAGTGTGATTTGTGATCATCTCGTCCCGTGAAAATGTAGTTGGGGTATATGTAGGATTGCCAGATGAAGTGTCAATACCCATTTCCTTAACAAGACAGTCTAAATAGTGTTTCTTACATACAAACACAATATTGTTAGAGGCTTTGTCTGCAGGTACTATGACGTATTTTTCCTGGATGTTGGTCAATGTTTTTGCACAAGAGGATCATCAAATATACTGGGCGTTCCAGTTTTCATAGAAATTGATAAAAAATGAGAATTTCCAGCATTTTAGAATTTCCCTAAATTCACTGTAAAATCAATAAATATTCTAGATTTGGAGCAATTATCTGAGATTATGTGATTTAATAGTTTAAGTTATACATTAGCTATAATATTACACTGAAATGCAAAGGGAAGCTTTAGTATGATTGAAAATACCAAAAATATTATCCCTACCCCGAAATAAATAATGCAAAAATTCCAAAGGTTTTGCCATTTTTATATAAACAAACAAAAGATAGGCAAAACAAAGGTATTCCTATGGGTACCAACTGTGCTCCTCTTATAGCAGATTTACTTCTTCATTACTACGAGTCACAATTCATGGCAAAAATTCAAAAAGACCCTTCTAAACAGCATTTAGTGGATAAATTTAGCAATACATATAGATATTTGGACGATATTTCGGCTTTAAACAATACTGAATTTTCTAAATTTACAGATGAAATTTATCCTGCAGAACTCACTTTAAATAAATCCAATAGCAGCAGTGATTATACTCCTTTTTTTGATCTTGATATATCAATAAATCAAGGAAAGTTAAACACTAAGGTTTATGATAAAAGGGATGATTTCTCCTCCCCTATAGTCAATTTTCCCCATCTCGACGGCGATGTTCTGTTAGCCCCTTCTTACGGGGTCTAAATTTCAATATTTGTTCGATATGCACGAGCAGTGATATTTCTGACTTCAACGAGCGAAATTTTTGTCTCACTGAAAAGCTTCTGCATCAAGGGTTTAGATATCATACATCATGATTCGGTATTTTAACACCTCTTGGTCGCCTAAAACTCAATATTTCTCCACAAATTGATGAAAAACGGGAATTTTCATCATTTCAGATTTGTCCATAGTTAACTGTTAAATTGCAATATGTATCAAATCTATAGAATATATCTGCAGATATGCCAATTTATTGTTCTAAGCTATACATAAGATGTCTTAAAACATTGTTTAGAAAAACAAGGGGTGTTGAATGTAACTTTAAATACTAAAAATCTTACCCCTACCCCCAACACAATTCCCCAAAATTGACATTTTTTTTTGTCTATGTTGGGATAAAAATAACTACCACACGCAAATTCTGCGAGGCATATAACAAAGTTGCATGAATACTATCATGATTTGATATTTCAAATCATTGTTGTCAGCTTAAACTCAATATTTTATCCAAAATTGGTGAAAAATGGAAATTTTTAGCATTTCAGATTTTTCCAAAGTTCACTTTTATGTGGCAAATCGGGAGGATCTATCTGCATATATGCCAATTTATTGTCTTAACCGATATTGTCTTTACCGATGCTATTTAAAAATACTGCTTAGAAAAATAAGGAGTGTTCAATTTGACTCTAAATACTGAAAATCTTACCCCTACCCCTACAAAATTAAACTTAAAAATCTCCAAAATATGACCATCTGTACATATAAATGAACAAAGCATACTAATGTTTTACTTTCTTTGCAAAAGATGCATTTGATACAAGATAATATGTAAATTGAAACCAAAATATGGGTAAAATTGAATATTCTGGACGATTATCGTGAAAAACGGGAATTTTCAGTATTTCAGAATATTACGAAATTCAAAGTTAAATCGCTGAATAATTGCCCATAAACCTGGCGCATGATCTTATTTTTGATATATGGGAGGCTCTGTGTTTTTTGGTGTTTGAAAATGATATGTCATTGGACCTTGATACAATGTTTAAGCTTTTCAAGCTGAATAAAATGAAATAAATTATGTTGCATTAATATGTGGTAAGGGGTAATATGTTTGTAATTTATGAGACTGTAGTTAGTCTAAAAGGCTTAAACGCATACTTTCTAATTGCTTAGATATGATGAAACGATATTTAATCAATATTTGCAAGTTATATATCAATTTCATGAAGTATTTGCATCTCCAAGTCAAAACAGCAGAAATTCTGAAAAACGGAAAATTCCCATTTTTCATACAATGTCGGACAGAAGCGTCGAAAAGAGACCTTTTGAAAAGTTTTAATGTACATAAATGATCCTCTGCATAACAGTTTTAGTGAAATACACGCTAGAATATCCATTAAACATTACCTTTTTATCATTTAGAGCCTGAATAATTCATATTTCTCTTAATTTTTAGGGGGAGGGGTGCTAATTTTGACATTTATGGATCTATAATACGTCTGAAACTAAATTTTTTGCGTACAATTTGTTGCTAACATATCATAAATTATTATTGCATCGGCAATTATAAAATATATATTCAGATTTTTACGACCTGAAGTCAAAAAGTCGAAATTGTGAAAAATCTAAAATTCCGAAAAATTCCATTTTTCAAAAAATTGTATACCGAAAATCAAAATTTTATGGACTTTAATTGTTTTATTTTCCAACATTGTATCACAACTGATAAGTTAGGCATAAAAACTAGATCAAATGACGAGAGTTGTTTATCTGAAAGCAATTAACAGCCAAAAATCGACATTTTCGCAATTTTTTGCAGGGGTAGGGGTAGATTTTTGAACCCCCTGATCATAAAACGGGCGTAAATACCCAAACTTGTATTCATTGTAAAGCATATTTAATTAGCTTTAATTTGATCCCAAATTTCAGTACACATTACTTACCTGTAAAAAGTTATGGAGCTTTAAAGAAGAAACTTATGTTAAAACGAAAATACAAGAATTTTTCGGGTGTACTATAAAAGTGGCCCTATACTGTCTATGCGTGAAGGTTATGTTCGTGTTAACATGTTTTATTTTGAAAAGGGGACATATTAGGACTAAAAAATGTTCTAATTTGGAAGTGGGGGGTGCACGGAAAGTGTTTCCAGCCCACGGACTACTAAATTTATGAAAATCATTCAAGAAGTTTCCACATTCCCAAAAATGTTCAAAACCGATTAAGGTGACAATTTTTAACCAAAAAACGCACATATATGGATATATTTGCCTCGCAATAATGGAAAATGATCTTTGTGAGAAATAAAATCTTTGAACAAGTTTTAAAATTTTCCAGAAATCCTACCAAAAAATTATCAAAGGAAGAAACTTGGAACACTGGACATCATTATCTGAGCATTTTGGGAGTTTCCTAAATCTTGCCTTATCTTAACAAAACTGTGCTAAGCTTGTCAAGATCGTGACAAGATCAAAATGGCAAAACAAGATCATTAACATATCTGCTAGTAATAAGTTTTTGAGACAGAAATTTTGCTCTGTTGACAAAATCGAAGTACAAAACACAGGCACAGAAAATAGCAAATGATTAATGCAGAAGTTGTCAAAAAGCTCAAATGCAGAAACTATATTAACAGTCGTTTCGGTATTTTGTTATTTATAATACAGGTTACCACAAACCACACATAAACAAAGTAAAACAGCACAAGCAACATAAATCCAAAATTAAAAAGAACTATAATATGCTGAATATTTAAAAAAATATGAAAAAAAATAACATTTATAGCCAAAGACTGTTTTGCCATGATACCAAAACTATGATAATACCACAAACAAGATTGATATGTACCACAAAAACTTAATAAAATGGATAAGAAAAAACAGAGTATATTCAAAATAAAACAATGAAGATATGGAAAATAAAAAAAGATAAATAAATTCAGAAAATTAGTAAATGCAAAATACTGATTTGTTTAAAAAAGAATAATACCACAAACTAGATAGCTGTTTCCTTCCTTTGAACTTTATTTGGTAAATATGGTCAAAATCAGATGTATGGGTTATATGAATTCCAGTTGTTAAACCTTATTTATTCGAGCATGCAGCTATTTACGCCCGAAGAGACATAAATCACATCTGGATATTTAAAAATTCGAAAGGTTTATTGGAAAATTTTAAATTCGATTCATATTCTCAAAACATTTTATTTTTCCACAGTGTATACCACGCTTTCTCGTGATAAACTATATATTGTAATCACGAATCAAGGGTATCATTCAAAAGCCTTTGCAGATTTACAAAAATTGTGTTGTATAAAGTAATAAATCAACATTTTTTTTTTTCAAAAACCAAAATGTAAAAGGAAAATTATGTTACGGTGAAAAACAGGTTGCAATGTGCTTTTTTTTCTAATTGATAATATATTTGTCACATTTGGAGTTGCCATTTATCAACAGCAAGTTGATGTACCAATGGCTGTTAGTTGTGCTCCTCTTCTCGGAGACTTCCTTTTATATTCATAAAAAACGAATTTCTTCGTTAAAGATATGTTGGTGATGTCCTTTTCACCAACAACGCATTTTTTTGCTAAATGGATCCCATTTATATATCCGCCAGAACTAGAAATAAATGAAACGATATAAATCACTTAATCTACATCTTTTTTGGACTTATAATCGAATTTGACGAAAATGGTTATTTTTGTACTTAAATTTACGACAATAGGGGTGTTTTGAATTTCAAAATTATCAATGTCCCCAACATGGACAGTAATATTCCAGCTTTCTTTGCTTACGGAGTGTATGTTTCACAATAGATTCGTTTCGCAAGAGCTACCATAAATTATACACACTTTTTCAATATAGTCATCTCCATGACCACCTTAATAATCAAGGCTTCAAAGATTTCCGTCTTCACGATCATTAATTTTTTTTAATACGTTGTAGATTTAAGTCCCTTGTGGGAAGTTTTGGTCCGGACTCTGTTTCAAGATCCTTTTTAACTTAGTACTGTGGTGATCATTTCATTTAATTGTCTACGACTCTTCAATAGCAATTGCTGTTGGGTTGCAACCGGACACTACCGTAATGGAAGGGGAGGTTTGGCCTCCAATAAAACTGGTTTAACCCACCATTTCTTTTGAAATGCATATAGCAGGTCAGGACTACTGCGGTCGACAATTTTTCAGGGTGTTTTCTACCTGATTTGTCTGGATTCGGCTCTAGACAACTGTGTTCGGTAATTTTGTTATTACATAAAATAAATATAGACCGAATCAAATTTGTCGGGTAAAAAAAAAATTCCCTATTTCAAAGGTAAAAATGAACTATTCCCCTATTTCAATCTTTGTCTGGTATATGAACTATACCCTTATTTATATGGAATATAGGACATTTTTTTTATACGGCCAGTATCAAGTGAGCCCGCTAGGGCGAGCTTGATGCGTTACGACGTGATAAAGTCAGTATGAAAAACAAAGTGTTCTTTATTTCTTTATCTGTATTTCACAAAATGATTAACATAACTCTAAATTTAATTTAAATAAGCTGAAATTTCTATTTAAGCACAGTTAATCTATTGTTTATTGCAATAATTTAAATGCATTCTTCATTCAACGGCTTACGCGTATGAACACGACAAATAGTACAAAACATCACGTAAACTTAGCAACCCCCACGTGACGCCTTCACAGTGACCTAATAATTTGGTGAAAATGTCCAGTTCGGTGATACTGGAGTTATCAGTCTCTGAAGATCAAAGGAAATTCATGCAAATTACCGATAACAAACTTCATTTGGCAAAAATGAACTAAGTCAAATTGATGTGGTAGGCATGTTATTTCCTTTATTTTAACATTTTTTTATGCATATGCACTAAACCAAAAGTGCCGGGCATTGAAATGTTATTATTTGAAATTAATTCTTTAGTAAATATAGACTTAAATAGATGTACCGAGTATATAAAAACTCTAATTTCAACCTTCTTTCGTTTATATTTACTAAAATTTATCGGGTAGATAAATTCCTTTCTTTCAACTTCAGTTGATAAATATGCAATAAAATCAAATGTGTCGGATATATAAATTTCATTATTTTAAAATGACTAAATACAATGTGCCAGATATATATATATATATATATATATATATATATATATAAATTCGTTATTTTAAATTTTAT
>MJUU01029592.1:0-12482 GCA_002080025.1 Modiolus philippinarum | reverse complement strand
GCATTATGAAAATGAAATTATGTCTAGAAAAAAAATGTTTATTTGGAACTTTTTAGAGAATATACATCGGAATATTCACGAAATAATCTTTGATATTCAAATAAATTTTTAGATTGTTTCCAAAACACAAAAAATACCCCTTTTTATGTAAAAAGTAAGATTGTAATAGAACAATTTTTCTTGGGAATAAATTCTCCATTGGTCTTCAATTAGGAAGATAAAAGGAGCAAAAATCTTCATTTAACAAAGTATTCATTTTTTTATTATACATGTATATATTATCGTTTTCTTTATAAAGGAAGTGTAAAGGAAAGAGGCCACAAAATATTAATTTAAACTGTTTTTTTTTTCTGCTTTATTTCTACATTCTTATCAGTCTACTTAATATGGAAACAAAAAAACTGAAATATTCTGTAGTATACAACCAATAGTTGGTTAGTAATGTCAGTTCAAGTCTAAGCAAGTCAAATATTTCATGTTAATGTCTCCTTCCATCTTACCATGTACTTTATGTTTCTTTCAAAAGTGCATATATTTAGGGTTTTGTTATAGCGTAAGTACGCATAAAAATGTATTATTACAAAAGCACTAGGTTATTTGGATATCCTACACCAAAATATGCCAACCCTTCGTGTAGCTTTGTTTCTCAGCTCACCTTACATTTTAGAGTCAGCATTAGAGATTACTGTCGCATAAGATCCGGTGGGTGTTATTGCAAACGCGATTTCATTCATTGGTGGTGTACAATGTTTGGATTGGGCAAATAAACATTGTAGTTCTACCCTAATACGTTCTCACTGTGGTATTTGAGTGTTATGAAATTTCTAGGGATTTTGTTCCTAACAAAATGAGCACTCTGACGGAATTAAACCTCTGTTACAATATCTTTTCCACGTGAATCACTTCCTTCCAAATTTCTAAAGCATATTACCAAGCCTGACAGAATCACCTCAGGAAAGAGTGTTCACTACCCGGTTCCAATGATGGTTAGGGTATCGATGGATCATCATGTCTCTCTGGCCATCTATCCACACTTTCTGGTGAAAGTGCAAGCACGTAAAAGATTTTGAGCAATCGTTACAAATAGTTGTGGCTTCTATTTGATTCCTTTTGCAAATATTACATTTTCTGTGCAGCACTTGTTAAACCACTCAAAGGATTCTGATAATAATTAGTCAAATTGCAAAAACAGGATAACAGTAGACACCTACAATGGCCGGGAACTACAATCATTATATCGTAAAGTAATAAAGTACAGTATATGCAGGTCTGGTTTACTTTTCATTCAGATTAAGAAATGAACCTTTTATTAAGAATTATATATCTATATTAAAAAAATCATAGCATGGGCTAATATATCTTAACTCTACAATAAACAATGAAAGTATATGAAATATATGTACATAAGATAAAGTCTCTACAAATACATGAAAAAAAATCAAAGTATTAACGATTTATTGTTTTTCTTCATCTTGAAGTCGCCATTAAACCTTAAACAATGAACTTTGCTGATGACTCACAATAAGTTCAAAAAGGCCCTTAACACCGGTTTAAGTTAAATACTTTGATCAATGTCGAACAACGCTACGTCCACGTCTTTTCTGGTCATGGATGCAGTATCGTTAGCAAACAAATAAAACTGACAAAGTGTGCATACAATCACTGTCATTCGCTTTCCGACACAATCACAAGTTTTCTAAAGACAGTGGAAGATAGCAACACAAAGACAAACAAAGGGCACTCATCTAGTCGATTGTAAGAAAACTTTGCATACTAAAAATGTGACACATGGGAATGTGAACAGGTGGTCTGAATTATATTTCGGAATTACAAAAATAAATGACAAAAGTATGATAGTATATAATATAAGAAATTCTGTCAAAAACACGTACACCATAACTGTAATATATAGAGAGTACAAATTGATAAAAAAATGTTCCTATAAAAAACGCCTTTTCATCCCCACAAACAAATCAACGGTTAAACAGTGCAAAAAACGTCAACAGAAAGTTCATGGGGAAAATTTTTGATATATTATTATTAATTGGTGAAAATAAAATAAAAAATACAAGAATGATAAGGATTTAAATAAAAATTAACAGCAATTATGTACATGGTATATAAGCTGTCTCCAAGTCTTAAAACCATTATGGCAAATGCATGAAACATATCTTATTCAAACACACTTACATAGAGAATTATAGGACATTTTATATAGTTTTGTACCTGAATTTCTAGTTCAGGAGTCGAAGGCAAGGAAGTATTTCCTTGAAAGTATTTCCTTTAACTGTTTTTTGTTTTGCAAAAATGGTTGAGTGTAATGGAATTCCAATGCACGTCTTTCTTTGGCATTAACAAATATGAGGTGATATGTAACTTTATTTGCTTGAAAAATTCAGATACACAACAGCTTAGCATCCTGCATTCATGACAAAAGGATGTAAAACAAAGGTTATGGTGTACTTGTTCATGAGAGAATTCTTATATTGATATACTATCATACTTTCAAATTTTGGCATTTATTTTTATAATTTTGAGTTACAATTCTTACCACATGTTTACAGTGCCCACATCTCACTATTTTATAATACAAGATTTTCTTCTAATCGATTGATGAGTGCCCTGTGTTTGTCTGTATGTTGTAATTTTTAACTAGCTTAAGAAAGCCAGCGGATTACAGTGATTGTAAGAGCTCTTTGCCAGTTTGATTAATGTTTGTTGGCAGTCCAGCATACATGACCAAAAAAAAAAAAGACATAGATGCAGCGTTGTTCAACATTTAGCAAGTGAATTAGGTAAAACTGGTGCTATAGGCCGTCTTTAACCTACTTTGATATAAGAGTGCTGCTCTTTGTTGAATGCCTAGCGGTGTCTTCAAGACGAAAAAAACGACACTGAAAGCGTTGTTTCATTTGCTTAATATTCCCATCTATTTATAGGAATTTTGAGTCATGTACATGTATTACATATATTAAACGAAATGATATGGAGTAAATGAACAAGAGACCATAACACATATGTTAACTCCAACTGCAATAATGTTAATGAGCTGTATGACCATTCCTCATCAGCAGCACTAGAAACCGAACAAAGGAAATCCATAATTTCAAAAAATGCTTAAAATGCATAAAACCAAACAAATCCAAATGTTCTCACTGTGTTGACGACCATATGGTGACCCCTAGATGTTTTGTCTTTGGTCGTTTTAACCCAGATATGGGATGTTGTCTCCTTGACATTTACCCCTTTTCCTTTCTATTTCATAAGTAATTAATAATATCAAATATAGCTGTTGACAAAACTACGATGGAGGGAGTTAATCCTTCGGTTTTAGAATTTACATACATTTAGATAATAGTGATTGAACAAAGTGTACAGTTGAGGTATTATCTCAGGTACAAGTACACCATATCTAAGAAAAATAAAGAGCATACATCTCTACCACGGGAAATTGTTTTACCAACTCCACACTGCAATAAAAGACAAACTCATGTATTAAATATTAAATATTTTACGAAAGGATATAGAGTATATGAACATGAGACCATAACACATATGTTAACGCCAGCTGCAATAATTTTAATGAGGTGTATGGCCATTTCGGAAATCAATTCCTCATCAGCAGCACTAGAACGCAAACAAAGGAAATCCATTATTTCAAAAAAATGTTTAAAATGCATAAAACCAAACAAAATCCGAATAAGTAGTAATATCAAATATAGTTGTTGCCAAAACTACGATGGAGGGAGCTAATCCTTCGGTTTTAGAATTTACATAAATTTAGATAATTGTTATTAAACAAGGTGTACACAGGAGGTATTATCTCATCTACAAGTACACCATAAGAAAAATAAAGAGCATACATCTCTACCACGGGGAATTATTTTACCAACTCCACACTGCAATAACAGACAAACTCGTGTATCAAATATTTTACGAAAGGATATGGCGTAAATGAACATGAGACCATAACACATATGTTAACTCCAACAGCAATAATTTGAATGAGGTGTATGGCAATTTCGGAAATCAATTCCTCATCAGCAGCACTAGAACCCAAACAAAGGAAATCTATAATTTCAAAACATGTTTAAAATGCATTAAACCAAACAAGATCATACATATCCCTTTATTAAAAAAAATATTAATATTGAGTTCTAACGAGGGATTATCGTTCAATGTATAAAAATGGCTTCGATTGAGGAAAAAAACAGGAAATTATTATATCTTACCTGTATTTACCGAATATTAACAAAAAGGTCACGCCAGTTGTTATAAAATGTAAATTCACCACTCTCTTAACCTTGTGATCTTGGGTTGTGCAGTGGTCATTGTACAGTTTCTCTTTTAAGGATTTTGAAGGATCAACATGTTTTCATCTTACGATTTAATCTTGTAATCTGGAATTCTGTGTATGTTATGGCAACTTATTGTTTGGTTGAATTGGCTTCAGTGATTTCAGAATAAAAATCATAAACGTGTGATTTTCCCTGAGGGAACAATGTTAAACTATGTTACAATGTTTTTGTAAGATAAAACCGGAATGAAAAAATTTTGTATAGGGCTATCCACAAAACGTTTCAGTTCAGTTTGGATTCATTTGCTTCAATAATTTCATAGTGGATGACAAAAATTATTAATTGCCATCGGGTCCAATGTCCATACCTCATTCCTTGAAAATTGGGTTGTATTTATATCACTGTTTTAGAGAAGAAGATGAAAATGTGATTTTATCTAATAAGGTCAAATGTTAAACCAAAGTTTCCCGCTGGCAGCCATGTTTTTGTCGGATGGGAAAGAAATGAGCAATCTTGGTAAATTACACCCAATTCATCATTCCTGTATGGTTCGGTCTAATTTACATCAGAGGTTTCAGCGGAGAAGATTCAAATGTCATTTTGCCCATAGGTTCCAATGTAAAACTTAATTTCAAATTTGGCGGCCATGTTTTTTTTCGAATCAAACAAGAAATTAACATCCTTCGTATATTAGGAACTCCCATACATCATTCAGTTAAATCTAGTTGAATTTGCTTCAGTGTTTTAGAAATCCAGATGAAAATGTGATTTTTTTCCATAGGGTCGAATATTAAAACTAAGTCCTGAGCTAGCAGTTTATGTGGGATAGGAACGAAACGAGCAATCTTTGTAAAGGACCTTCTATACATCATTCCTGTGAAATTTGTTTGAATTGGCCTCAGTGGTTTCAGATGAGAAGATAAAAATGTGAAAGCTTTACGAACGGGCATTAAGTGATGGAAACTACTCACACTGACTCTTTTGGTAAGGTGAGATGGAGGCTTATTAGGAATTTTCGGGGTTTTATTACTTCGCTTTATTAAGCTTTCAGAAATATGTTGCCAGATTTAGTGTAGCTCTTACAGCCATCGACCTGCTAGTTGTCAATGGGACGAAAATTAAACTTGTTTTACTTATTCAAAATATGCATTGTTTTTCTTTTATTATTTTCATAGGAACTTAGCGGAATTTAGATTCCTCTTGACTTAAGATTTCCGGTATTCTGCCTATGCATGTAGTGAATCAGTACCTTTTTCATAGGAATTGAAATAACAGCCCTAATGACTAGTCCTAGAAGCACGGTTAAAGTTTTTAATTAATTGCAAAGACTAACACAAGCTTCTAGGTGCTTTTGCTTTATGAATATCACTGCAAAAGTTCAGAACAAGAAAAAATGATAAATATTCACCCAAGTCACGCATTTGTGCTTAATAAAAAATCCATTTCTGGAGGCCAAAAGGAAATACATCAGCAAATCTTTTCGGCCATGTACTCTCCGATACCTTTCTTTTTATGCCTCTGTTGGATCACATGTTGAACCGGGATACTAATCAATCATTTGATTACAACTTGTAAATGACCTATATACTTATATATGTATGTATGCAAAATTCAAATTCACAATAACTTCGGTATTTAGTTATTTGTTACCACTGGGTCGATGCCTCGGCTGGTGGACTGTTAGTCCCCGAGGGTATTCACCAGCCCAGTAGTCAGTACTTCGGTGCTGACCGAAAGCCGATTCTATTTGGAACCTTACAATATCTAAATCTTTGTAAATTTTGTTGAAAACTAAGGACTATCTCCCTCATGCAAACCTCTGTCCTTGAGCTGATTTTGGCTTTACATTTCTATCATATTGATTATTTGTTCTCTATCAGTTTCAAACATCTTTGAGTTTATGGTCTTCCAAACGTTTAGATTTTATCTGCACTGAAGAGACATAAGTTGTCGAAATGCGCACATGCAGAATTCAAATTCACAGTAACTTCGGTGTTTAGTTACTTAAAAGTAAAACAGATTTATACCAAAAAACTATATATTGTACGACATATAATCGAATTAAATAATGAACCAAAGGTTTTTTATTTCCCGGCCGGAGTAGTTAATTTAAAAAAAGTAAACTTTAAGTTGGAAGTTGATACTAAAAGAAGCTAAAAATATTTGACCACATTCTCGGCTTATTCAGACTTAATTGAAATATTTTATTTCACCGAAACATAATTGTTGCAGCCACGTGTGGACAATTAGGTTTTTAAATGTCACACCTAATTTCACAGCTGACATTGTTTAATGGACAAATATAATGATACAATGGGTATACCAGTTTCTCCGGTGTGTGTCAAATTAAGCTAGTGTGTTATTTTAGAGATAAATAAAGTATATTGAAAGTATGAAAATCAACAAAACTGTATCATTTCAATTGAATTAAAAAGATAAGATACCCGAGAAAAAACAAAATGACGTTGAAATCCCTGTTTTCCACAATTTGTTTTCTGTACGTGTATTATTTTTGTCTTCAAACGAAATCTACGTGTATAATGATTCGTCAACAGACTGAAAAATGATGAAATAAAAGGGGTATCTAGTAAGTATTTGATTGAGAGTGGTCGTTTTTTAAAAAAAAAATTAAGTAAGAGGCAAAATAATAAGATCTCTCCAGTAGTGCATCATAAATTTTTTATGACATGTTCTGCTGAAAGGCATTAAAACAAACTAAAAAATGAATATCCAATCTAAGAGTCAAATTGTTTTTTTTTTTCCATTACTGGCCGCAGTGCAGACTGTCTTTATGACTCTACTTAACTCATGTGGACGATGTGAGACAGTTTCTTATAATATATAGTCCATGGGTTGAAATAACCCCCGTACATCCCAAACTTATGAACCCCATCCATGTTTCACTCCTTCTATAAACCCTCTTCAAAATTTAACATGTTAACATGAGCATTACCTGCAAGCAATGTTGGTAGAGGCCCCTATTTTAGACCCACCCATCGAAATATTGGAAAATTTCGTTTTTGATCAAAGGTTTTCTTTCAATTGCTTCAAATTGTTGATTGATACCTCTCAGTTATGAAAAATAGTAAATAATGATAGCCTATGGTATTAGTTTTACAAATATTTCACATACATACCATTTCTATACCCAATACGTTATAAAAATTGAAAAACATTACCCCTAACACTTCGAAATGTTGACGTAAATTTTAAGAATTTTCTCGAAATTGTGTCAGTTCAATGGTCCTAAGAAACCAGTATGTTTGTCATTTAAAAATTCTTGGAATTGTTTTTAGTCTTTTAATGTCCTTTCTTAAAAAATAAACATGCTAACATAATGTTAATATGCTTTGAATGACCAAACTATCACTTTTAAATAGACAAATAGAACACGTCTTTGAATATTTTCGTTTTGTCCCTTTTTTGTCTCATATTATCTATGAGTGGTTCAAATTCATGAAAAGGTTGGTATAAATGGAAGTACATGATGTCTCCTTTACAACAGGTACAAGTCATGGCAATTTTGAAGTAATATGAAAGTCCTATTTCCATGAAACGTACCCCTACCCTAAAAAAATTACTATAAATTATCATTTTTTTGTGTTTGTCGCATAAAAATTACCAGAACACGCCAATTTTGTGTTATTTATGACAAGGTGGCATAAACTATATTGTTATCTTGTATTTGTACAGCCATTTGATGATTTTAACTCGATATCTTGCCCGAAATTGATGAAAAATGGGCATTTTCTACATTTTAGCTTGTCCAAAGTTCAATATTAAATCGTTTTATTATATAGATAGCGGTGAAAGATTGAGATTTTCCAGTGAAAGGAAAGTGATAATTAACTGTGAAATATTTTCCATAATTTCACTCTAGGAATTGACGTCACAATAGACGTCATCAACGTTGTTGTTAAGTTAACGTCACAGCGAGTTAATCTTGAAAACGATTCATCAATAGAACCATCAAATATGCGAAAAGGTCTATATAATAAAAACTATACCTAATCCTTGATTGTGATAATCGAAAATATTCAACTCATGATCGAAAAACGCTGCAATTCACTCATGCGCTCCGTGCTTTCGTGAATTACTGCGTTATTCGATCATTCGTTGAATATTTTGCGATAATCAGAATCCTGGATTAGTTATAGTATAAATACATGCAAAATCTGGCGGATATACCTACATATATGCCAATTAATTGTTCTAAAGGATATATACGTTGTTTTATAACATTGCTTGGAAAAAGAAGGAGTGTTTAAAGTGACTCTGAATACCGAAAATCGTACCCCTACCCCAACTTATTTTCCCTAAAATTGTAATTTTTTCTCTATGTGTGCATAAAAATAACCAGAACACACAAAATATGTATTTTATATGACAATGTTGCATGAATTACTTTATGATTCGTTATTTTAACAGCCATTTGTCGACTTTAACTCAACACATAGCCCAGAATCAATGAAAAATGGGAATTTTCAACATTTCAGATTTGTCAAAAGTACACTGTTAAATCGTTATATATGTCAAATTCGGATGATATATCTGCAGATTTGCCATGTAATTGATTTAAGCGATACATTAGTTGTCTTAAGCATTATTTAGAAAAACAAGGACTGTTTAATGTGACTCTGAATGCCGAAATTATTACCCCTACCCCGACAAATTTTCCTTGAGATTGTCAATGTTTTGTCTATGTTTGCATAAAATTAACTCTTACTCACAAAATGTGTGTTGAATATGACAATATTGCATGAATTGCATCACTTATTGGTATTTAAATAGCCATTTGTTGACTAAAACTCAATATTTTGCATAGAATCGATGAAAAAAGACAATTTTCTGTACTCCTGATTTGTCCAATGTTCACTGTTAAATCGTAATATATGTCATATCTGGAGGATATATCTGTAGATGTGCCATTTAATTGTTCTGTGCGATACATAATTTGTCTTAAAACATTGTTTAGATAAACAAGGAGTGTGACTCCAAATGCCAAAGAAATTACCACTACCCCGAAAAATTGACACTACAATAGTCATTTTTTTTGTCTGTAATCGTATAAACATAACCAAAACACGCAAAGTCTGCATTGCATATAGAAGTATTGCAATGATTTCATCGTGATTTGTCATTTGTCAGATTATACTCAATATAAAATTAATGAAAAATGGGGAATTGGCAGCAATTCAGATTTGTCCAAAATTCACTTAAAATAGTTACTGTGAAAGTACTATTGTTCGTGGGGTTCCAATTTTCGTTGATTTAGTGGCTGGCTTAAACCACCAGATTAGGATCCCAACGAAATGCATTTTCTTTCTAGATTTTTTATACATAGAATTCGAAACCACAAATTTAAGAACCCACCAAATAGTGATATTTATGAAACCAAGAAAATTGATGTCCACGAATAAAAATACAAATACAGTATATGTGGCAAATCTGGAGGACTTATCTGCAGGTATCCCAATTCATTGTTCTTACCGATATATAAGTTATCTCAAAACAATGTTTAGAAAAACAAGGAGTGTTCAATGTAACTTGGAATACCGAAAATTTTACCCCTACTGCAAGAGAATGGTGCTTACAAATCCCAACATACAATTATTTTTACTTTCTTTTAAAAAAAATAAGAAATATAAGGGTCTCTGTGCATTTTTGTGTTTGAAATGTTATATTATTGGACCTTTATACAATGTTGAAGCTTTTCAAGTAGAAAACAATAAGATAAAATGTTTTAAAAGCTCAAAACAGCAATAATTCTGAAAAACGATAAATTCTATTTTTTTTATAAAAATAATTCGACTAGAAGGGCAAAAAAAAGACCCCTCAAAAAGTTTGAATCTACTTAAATGGGCTTCTTCCTGTCAGCATAACTGAAATACACACAATAATTTGCATTATACATTATCTTTTTTTATTATTTAGAGCCTGAATATTTCGAAATGTTCCCTTAATTTTAAGGGGAGGGGTGCTAATTTTTTATCCAACAATACGTCTGACTCTAAAATTATTTCACATAATGTGATGCTTACATATCATAAATCAATATTAAATTGGCAATTATTAGATGTATTCAAATTTGTACGATCCAGAAGTAAGAATGACGAAATTGTGAAATTATTTAAAATTCCGAAAATTTCAATTTTTAAAAAAGTTTGTAGAGAAAATCAAAATTTTAAGGACTTTTATGGTCTTATTTTTCAACGTTGTATTACAACCGATAAGTAAGGCATAAAAACTAGATCGAATAATGAGATTTATTTTCTGAAAGGAATTGACAGCTTAAAAATCGTCATTTTCCCATTTTTTTTTTGCAGGAGGAGGGGTACATTTTTTGCATTCCCAGATCATAGAAATGACGTAAAGTGGCCAAACGTGTGTTCATTGTAAAGAATATAAAGCTTTATATATATATATAAAGTATATAAGCTTCAATTTGGTTTTTCGTTTACATGAACACTGTTTTTACAGTTTTATATCTATCACTTGCTATATTTTCTGTATGAAGCATAAAGTTTTGTAAATTTTATTGAAATCTAAGGAGTATCTCCCTCAAGCAAAGCTCTGACCTTAGCTGATTTTGGCTTTACATTTAGATCATATTGGTTATTTGTTCTCTGTCAGTTTTAAACACTTTTGAGTTGTTGGTCTTCCAAACATTTAGATTTTATCTGCGCTGAAGAGACATAAGTTGTCGAAATGCGCATATGAAGAAAGCTTAATTACAGTAACTTCGGTATTTAGTCATTTGTTACCATTGGGTCGATGCCACAGCTGGTGGACTGTTAGTCCCCGAGGGTATTCACCAGCCCAGTAGTCAGTACTTTGGTGCTGACCGGAAAGCCGATAAATTTTGAAACCTTACAATATCTAAAGTTTTGTAAATTTTATTTTTATGTAAGGAGTGTCTCCCTCAAGCAAAGCTCTGTCCTTAGCTGATTTTGGCTTTACATTTAGATCATATTGGTTATTTGTTCTCTATCAGTTCTAAACACTTTTGAGTTTATGGTCTTCCAAACATTTAGATTTNAAATTACAGTAACTTCGGTATTTAGTTATTCAAAACATTTAAATTCTTTTTTAACACCGAATGTATCAATATTGACAAAATAATATAAAATGTAGGCGTAAAAAAACAAAAATAACAAAAAACAAAAAAACAAAAAAACAAAAACAAAACAAAAAACAAAAAACAAAACCCAAACAAACAAAACAAAATATTAGTACAAATTGTCTACATGTCTGCGACGTGCAAGGGGTGATCGTATTGCCGTTCTTCATCCGCAAGAAAATGTACGTGGTGCATTGATTTAAATAAATATATATACACAGCAAACTGGTGTTGTATACAAACTTCCATGTTTATATCCAGTGCAAAAGATTTGCCACGATATACCACCACCAAAAGCTTGAAAAGGGGTATAATCAGAATTTATTGTTTTAAGTGGGTCTCAATGCGGTATGAGCAGGATGTAGAATTACCTTTTTAGGCAAACGGAAAACGGGATCGTGACAAAAAGTAAACGGGAAGACGGGAAAGTATATAGGACGTGATGCTGGAACCGCTGAAATTTTAGCCCATGATGAGGGGAAAAACGGCCACTTTAAATGTCTTCATAAAATATTTTTGGAACCTTGGAACTGGAAAGTGGTGAATGATTGTCAGGAATTTTGGAAAGGATTTCGAATTAGAATAAATAGTTCTGAAATTCTAAGAAAAACCGTTTCAACAATTTCAAAATTTCTAAATCAAATATGTTTAAACATATTTCATACTTTTGATAACGGCTTTTCGACAAATAAGCTACTGAACATCGTACATTGCACAAAAGAACTCTAAATAACCCAACAAAGAAATAAACATTTGAAGATCAATGAATTTGACGGATAATTGATTGACGTACAGAACGCCCTCTTTATTCGATAGGTAAATATCAATTGAATTGCATATGATTGACGTAAGGTTGATAGACAAATAACACCAAGATCATGCACATTGTTTGTTTAGGCCGTTTTATGAAACGCGCATGCGTTTCGAATTTTGCTGTATCGACATAAAAAGTATGGAGCTTGAAGGATGAAATTAAAATTAAAATTAAAAGAATTTTGTGTGTTGTACTATACTATAAACTGGCCAAATATAATACCTTCGTTAGAAATAAAAAATATGGTTTA
>MJUU01029591.1:309078-340956 GCA_002080025.1 Modiolus philippinarum | reverse complement strand
AAGGTTCTCACATGGCCAACACCTACTTCTCCGGAGGATGTGAGACGATTTATTGGCTTCGTTGGTTACTATCGGAGATTCATCCGAAATTTCAGTCGAATCGCAAAGCCATTTACCAACTTGATGCCACCACCAACTATAAAGAAAGGGAAAAAGAAGCCAAAGGTACAACAACCATGGAATTGGGGTGATGAACAGGAAACTTCATTTCAGACTTTGAAGGAAATGCTTACCAGTGCTCCTATATTAGGGTATGCTGACTATTCTCAACCCTTCGAGCTGCATACTGATGCAAGCGGACAAGGCCTTGGTGCAGTCCTATACCAAGAGAGAGAAGGATTGAAAACAGTCATCGCCTATGCAAGTAGAGGACTAACAAAAGCCGAACAGCATTATCCTGCACACAAAATGGAGTTCCTGGCACTAAAGTGGGCAATCTGTGACAAGTTCCATGACTACCTATATGGACACAGCTTCAAAGTTCTCACAGATAACAACCCATTGACCTACGTGCTGACCTCGGCCAAATTGGATGCGACTGGTCACCGTTGGCTCGCAGCCCTAGCAGCTTATGACTTTGAGATTCTGTACCGCCCTGGTAAAACCAATGCTGATGCAGATGGACTTTCCAGACTCAACAAC
The DNA here is from genome assembly GCA_002080025.1 of Modiolus philippinarum. Lineage (NCBI taxonomy): Eukaryota > Metazoa > Mollusca > Bivalvia > Mytilida > Modiolidae > Modiolus > Modiolus philippinarum. Next base: position 340,314 of record MJUU01029591.1, on the reverse strand, counting down.
ATTGACAGAGACTCAGTCCGAGCCATTTGTGGATCCATTCAACCTTCACTCGTAGAAACTGTAGTTATTGACCCTGATGTGGTAGACATCAATGGAATAGATATGCACACAGACATATCCAGAGACATCAATTGGGCAACAGCACAAGCCAATGATCCAGAACTCCATCCATGGATTAAACTTGTGAAGTCAGGACAGAGACCTAGGAAAGACCATATACCACCCAACAGTAAACTTCAGAGACAGTTTGAGCATCTACAGTTAATTGATGACATCTTGTATAGAAAGATTACTGTTGATGGAGTACCTAAATGACAGCTCATATTACCATCAGCATACATATCAACAGTATTGGAGGCTATTCACAACGAAATGGGTCATCCCGGACGAGATAGAACCAGCAGTCTATTAAGGGATAGATTCTACTGGAGTGGTATGACCAAAGACACAGAGGAATGGATTCTGCATTGCGATAGATGTCTGAAGCGCAAGAAAGTACCAGAGAAAGCTCCACTTGTAAACATCCAGACTACACACCCAATGGAACTGATCTGCCTAGACTACTTATCACTGGAGCCATCTAAGGGAGGCCAGCAGGATATATTAGTCATCACAGATCACTTCACTCGATATGCGCAAGCTTTTCCTACAAAGAATCAGACAGCCAGAACAACGGCAGAGACACTCCTCAATTCCTTCATAGTACACTATGGATTTCCCAGTCGCATACACTCTGACCAAGGGGCTGCTTTTGAAAGCCGACTTATTCAGGAATTATGCCGCTTAACTGGAACTAAGAAATCCCGTACTACACCTTACTATCTAATGGGAAATGGAATGACGGAGCGCTTTAACCGAACTTTGCTGTCAATGCTTGGAACTTTGAAACCTGACCAAAAATCTAACTGGAAAGCCCATGTAGCACCTTTAACACATGCATACAATTGCACCCGCCATGAGGCTACAGGACAGTCTCCATACTTCCTGATGTTTGGGAGGGAGCCAAAGTTTCCAATTGATTTAGCCTTCGGACTTGTCACCGAAAAAGAGTTAAAGCCGCAGTCAAAGTACATACAGGAATTGAGGGATCGTCTGGTTCAAGCTTACAAGCTAGCTGCTGAGTCTGCTAACACTGCTAGAGAAAAGCAAAAGAAGCATTATGACATCAAGATCAGAGGAGCTAAAGTGTACTGGTAAAGAAGGTTGCTTTCGAAGGCAAACATAAGCTCGCTGATAGGTGGGAAGACAACATCTTTATAGTTATCGACCAACCGAACACCGACATCCCAGTATACACTGTACAGCAAGAGAATGGCGAAGGAAGGAAGCGAACCCTTCACCGTAATCTTCTGCTTCCAGTGGGATATATTACTACACGAGATCCAGATTTGCCACCAAAACCAGCACCGAGAAAAAGAACTCGTCTTCAAAGAAGAACTTCAACCAACCACAACACTATTATGGAGGATTCTGATACAGAAACTGATAGTGATGACAACTGGATCATTCCCGTTCCAGCGGTTCAATACACCCCAGCAAGTGTTATTGATGATACCAATGGACCAGAACTTGATGCCAGTTTTGAGGAACCAGAGTCAATCGGGGACGCCCAACCTGCCACGGAAATCAGGTAGGACTCTGAACAAGGAAGCGCTTCCGAAGTTGAAAGTCAGCAGGAAACAGACCCTGTTGAAGCTATTGAGGAACCGATAGTGATACCTGCTCCTCAGGAAATTGAAAGACCTCCAGTTCAGCAACGTAGATCAACCCGAGTGCGAACAGAACCAAAGTGGTTGGCATCAGGTGAATATGTCACCAAGTCGAGTATTCCAGTACCAGTGCCAGAATGGAAACAGAAAGCAGATTATATTTCCTCTCTTTTATCACAAGGTTTATTTTCAGGTATAGAGAGTGAAGCTGGAAAGACACTGCTTTCCATCATCAAAGACAGTTCATGATTTGTTTTCACTATTTTAACATTTTAGTATACAGTTAACAGATTACATAGTAATTACAGTCAGTACATTATTACATTTAACAATTAACTGGTATATTAGTTTTATTTCAGTATGATTATTGTAATATGTTATATTACAATTTATTAATCTACATATTTATTTATAGATTTATTACTTTCCTGTCACAGCTATGGATGACGAGGACGTCATTTTTGACGCAGGGGAGTTTGTGGCAGAGACATTATTTAATATATTTGTAATATATTAATAGTAATTAGTTTTAATACTGTAGATTATTTTATTTCTGAGTCAACATTTTCTATTCTCTTGTTTCTAAATTCTTTTCTCTATTTGTTGTAGTGAATATGTAATATTCACACTAAACTGTACTGTAGTTCTCTTATTTCATTAACTATGGTTCTAATTGGTCATTCTTATCACATGGCTATGTTTCTGTCTTCTGATTGGATAGATTGGTAATGCTTTGGTGATTTTGGCACTCTTTTTGAAATGTCTTTGTTGGACAGACACAATGTTAAAAAATAACGGCAGTAGAATACCGAAGGAACAAGGGAAGCGATGACTACAAAACTCGAAGTCCAAAGACATGGCAGAAACGGTAACAGATAAAAACAAAGACAAAACAAGGACGTGAGACAGCTACAATGCACGGAAATAAAAAGATAACATTAAGAACTAAGGCACTCATAGTGTGAACTCCCATGAAAACCGGGAGTGACATCAGGTGCTCCGGAAGGGTAAGCATGTCCTGCTCCACTAGCGACACCCGTCACACGATCAGTGAGGTATATGTTGTTTTGAAAGTTCTGATATGTAGCTGATTGGAATTGTCATTTTCTAACCCTAAGACAAAACCAATAAAAATCCTTGGTACTTGTTACTTCTCTAACCCTTAAACAGTACCAAGGTTAAAACTTTGAAAAAACTGTAGTAAGTCTCCGGAGTATTAAAACATTAACCAGGACAAATCAGTAGCACGAACATCACCGACGAAGACAAAACTAAAATGTTACAGTATGATAACCAAGACAACACAAAAAAACTGAAACCACTGATAGTGTGAACTCCCATAAAAACCGAGAGTGACATCAGGTGCTCCGGAAGGGTAAGCATGTCCTGCTCCGCTAGCGGCACCCGTCACACTATCAGTGAGTCAATCAATTATAAAAATGACAAATTGATATAATTCCACAGAAAAATTACATGGAACTATTATTTAAGGAAACTTACTATTCACACTAACAGGTCAGTTACTAATCTTTCTAGATCCTAATATTTCACTATTTACATTTATTATGAAAGTGTGAGAGGGTGAAGTTTTTGTATGAAGGAGAATGAATGAGAATGAATGAAATATAATTTTGTAAAAAATAAACAAGTTGACTACACAGCTATATGTATAGCCACTCTTTATGTATGAATTCCATATTTTATAGATAGACAATTTTATATGATTTAAATACTTATGGAACATAATGTACATGAAAACATGGTTGAACATAATCGAGCTGTCCATTGTTTTGTTTATATTTTTATACCGTGTTTTGACAGATCGATAAACCTATAAGGGTACTAAGTATTTATTATTGTAACATTTTATTTTGTAGGAATACTTGGTACTGTAGAATGCTAAGGTATATAACTACTTAGATGTATTTACAAGATGGATTACTATAGCTTGTAATCATCTGCCAAACCCTTGTACCACATATAGGGTAAGCACTCTGTGTATTTTTGTGTCACATGTCATTGTAATTCATGTCTGTGTATTTTTAGTTCAGTATCGTATATATGTTTGTGTTGTTTACGTTATTTATGTTTATATGTTCCAGATGTGCAAACGATGTGCATTATGTAAAACAATTATTATTCAGACTGATGTGCAAATTATATGTACATAGAGATGTGCTATACAACTATCATATTTAGGTATGAATGCTAGGTGATAGAGATATATTAGTTATTCATTTTTAACTTGTAGCGTAACTGTATTAAATTAGAGTTATTGCCCTTTTGCCGTATTTTATGTTTTAATTGTATGTGTCTTGTTTGTGTGAGTAAAGTATTTATGAATGTTATGTATGTTGCAGGGTGTTTCTTATACTGATTGAATAAACTACGAAACCCTAGCCTGTGTGTCTCTGATTATTGACCCCGTTATATACATATAATGGTTACCAAATAATTACACATAGTCTTCACATATACAAATATCAACTCATATTTAATTTTGAATTTAAAAATCACTCCCCGTTCCCATTGATAATAATATTTTCAATATTTGCCCATTTCAATGTTATTTTGTTTTTCTTTTTGATGGAGTATGAACTTCCAGAGGCTATATCAATCCTATTATAATATTTCAACCATTCAATAGCTTCTTTAAACTGGGGAATTTTTAATTTTACTCTACACAAAAATAAATATATTTCTTTAAAATCAAAATACAAGTGTTCAAAATATCTTTTTGTTCATGGGAGATAACCCCTAGCAATATATCAGAAATATTAGGCTTAAAGATCAAGTTACACTTGTCCTTTAATTCTGTGCAAAAATTTAACCAAAGTGTCCTAACACAACTACATTCATAAAAAAGGTGTATGTAAGTCTCTTTGGTTTCAGAGCAAAAAGTGCACAATTCTGTTTCACTATAGTTACATTTCAAAAGTAGACTGTTTATTCCAAGAATTCTATGGAGTAATTTAAATTGGAATGCACGAAGATTGGAATCATCAGTTACCAATAGAGGAACAGTAAAAAAGAAATCCCAATCCTCCTCTTGTATATCTACTCCCAGTTTATACTCCCATTTTTGTTTGATTTTAGTTGGTGACTCTTTAATTTTATCAATAAATAGATTGTTAAAATGTTTAGAAACTTTATCTACCTTTTTAATGGTATGAATATTTTCATTAGAAACATAATCTAATTTGGATATAGCATTTGTAAGAAGTATATTTCTCCGGTCATGAGGCAATGACTGCAAAAGTCCATAGAATTCAAGGAAATTTGTCTCAAAGTTAAAAGTTCTACAAAAATTATCAAAGTTATAAAAGATTTCCATCTTCATTTATTATATCATTATGAAAAATACACCGTTTTTTATCAGGCTTTTATAAAAAACACTTCCCCCCCCCCCAATTTTTATTTTATCATTAAGAAATAAAGGTTGCGATAGGATATCGACTGGGGCTGTGGTGGGATTTTTACAGAGTGAAACCCAGGGAGAAATAACATCCTGCCAAAACTGTTTAGAATTCTTTGCAATATAACCAGGACCAGACTTAGTGAACTGCCACATATTTTCCCCGCCATATTTTTCAAGATTATCTGATAACAATACTTTCCAGGCTGAATGATTTTCTGGATCTAATACTTTTTTTATCCAAGATATTTTCAACGCATTTAAAAATGAATCTATGTGTGGCATTTTTAACCCGCCTTCGCTATAATTTGAAATAAGTACATTTCTTTTTATTTTGTCACATTTTCCATTCCAAACAAATTTAAAAAATAGAGTCTGGATTTCCTTTAAAACTGCATTAGGTGGATTTGGCAAGACTGTGAAACATTGCACAAGAATAGGTAGTGCCAATGTTTTAACGACTACAATTTTTCCATAAATAGTTATATTTCTAAATGACCAGTCACATAATAGGTTCTTAATTTTCTGGATCTTTTCAATATAATTATCCATGAAGATATTGGCTTTAGAAAGACTAAATTTTATACCAAGAAGTTTAAAATCACCAGAATGATTCCAAGATATATTTTTCTCTGTATTAAGTTCCTCACCACAGCCCCGCCTTGCCCCAATCCATACTGCTTTTGTTTTATCAAAATTTGTCTTTAAACAAGAGCAGGAAGCAAAAAGGTCTATCTTGTTCAAAGCACTATTCAAACTTTCTTCACTGTCCTCTAAAATTCATGTCGAGTCATCAGCATACTGGCTGAGTAAATATTCTGAATATTCAATTTTTATACCATTAATATTATTATCAAACTTTACAGCTGCCTTAGCAATTCTAAACATAAAATGAATAGATAGGGAGATAAAGGATCCCCTTGTCGTATCCCTCTTTCTATTGGAAAAAAGTCAGATAAGAATCCGTTATTCTGAACACAGCTTTTGGAACTTTTATATAAAACTTTAAACCATTTTACTATTGTTTCACCAACACCTAAAAATTCCAGAGTTCATATATGTTGTAGTTGTCCACTAGCTTAAGACACTAGTGCTTTTGTCGGGCAAAGGATGACAGTGATTGTAAGAGAACTTTGCCAGTTTAATTGATGTTTGCTGACAATCCCGCACCCATGACCAAGAAAGACATGGATGTAGCGTTGCTCGACAATTAGCAAAGAATTCCGCTTAAACCGGTGCTAGGGGCCGTCTTGAACTTACTATGAGGTATGAGCAAAGCTCATTGTTGAAGGCCTCATGGTGACTTCAAGATGAAGAACAACAATAAAAGCGTTGTTCCTTTGCTTGTTTTTTACCATGTATTTGTAGAGACTTTGTCTCATGTGCATTTACTCCATATCCTTTTATTCACCATTTACGACTGGAGTTTGTCTCTCCTGCAGTGTGGAGTCCGTAAAACGATTCCCCGTGCGAGAGATGTATGCTCTCTATATTTTTCATTTATGGTGTACTTGTGCGTGAGAGAATTTCTCATATGGATATACTATTGATACTTTCAAATTTTGGCAACCATTTTTGTAATTTTCGAAATGTAATCCAGACCACCTGTTTTAAGTGCCCACATCTAACTATTTTATAACGCCAAGTTTTCTTACATTCTACTTGATGAGTGCCCTGTGTTTGTCTATATGTTGTAGTTGTCCACTAGCTTAAGACACTAGTGCTTTTGTCGGACAAAGGATGACAGTGATTGTAAGAGCACTTTGCCCGTTTAATTGATGTTTGCTGAAAATCCCGCACCCATGACCAAGAAAGACATGGATGTAGCGTTGCTCGACAATTAGCAAAGAATTCCGCTTAAACCGGTGCTAGGGGCCGTCTTGAACTTATTATGAGGTATGAGCAAAGCTCATTGTTGAAGGCCTCATGGTGACTTCAAGATGAAGAACAACAATAAAAGCGTTGTTCCTTTGCTTGTTTTTTACCATGTATTTGTAGAGACTTTGTCTCATGTGCATTTTCTCCATATCCTTTTATTCACCATTCAACATATAAAATTCCATTCTAACGACTCAAAAGCTTTTTCAAAGTCCAAAAGAACCAACAAGCCTGGAATATTTTCATCTTTAGTTCTTTCTATTAAATCATATACAAGACGAGTGCACTCACCTATATAGCTACCTTTCATAAAACCAGTTTGAGTTTCACTTATGAGATGATCTAATACTTGCTTAATTCTATTTGCAATAGATGTTGAGATTATTTTATAATCCACATTAAGTAATGAAATAGCACGCCAATTTTTTTAATATTGTTTGGGTTTTCCCTCTTTTGGTAAACAAGTTATAACACCATTTGTTTGTGAGACTGACAAATGACCATTCTGGAAAGATTCCGTAAAGAGCGCAACAGAAAGGTTTTAAGACCATGCCAAAAGAATTTATAAAATTCTACAGTATACCCATCTAATCCAGGCGATTTTCCATTATTCATATTTCTTGTAGCAAGATGGACTTCTTCCATTGTTATCTCTCCTTCCAAACTTTCTTTTTGATCATGAGATAATATTTTAATAAAAGGATTTTCACTAGAAAAAAAATTCTGCTTATGAGTTTCATTTATAATCGTTTTACGTGATGTGTAAAGTAATTCATAATACAATTTTTGTTCTTCACGAATTTTTACTTGATCAATAACATTTTCACCATTATCTAAGATCAAAGAGGGAATAATTTTTTCTGTATAATGTCTTTTTTCCAAATTGCAAAAGTATTTTGTGCTTCTTTCCCCTTCAACTTGCCACTTTACTTTAGCTCCTAAAATTGCCCCTTTTATTCTACCTTCCCGCAATGTTTTCAAATCCAGTTTAAGCTGTGTAATTGCCTCCCTATTTTGTTCCAATTCTGCACTATGATAAAGATGTTTTAATTTACTCTCTAACTCTTTTTCCTTCCCATCACGCTCTTTCTTTTTAAACGACGAATGACTAAATACCGAAGTTACTGTGAATTTACTTTCTGCATATGCGCATTTCGACAACTTATGTCTCATCAGTGCAGATTAAATATAAACGTTTGGAAGACCATAAATTCAAAGATGTTTAAAAACTGATAGAGAACAAATAACCAAAGTGATCTAAATTTAAAGCCAAAATCAGCTAAGGACAGAGCTTTGCATGAGGGAGATACTCCTTAGTTTTCAATAAAATTTAAAAAATTCTAGATATTGGAAGGTTTAAAAAATAATCGGTTTTCGGGTCAGCACCGAAGTACTGACTACTGGGCTGGTGAATACCCTCGGGGACTAACAGTCCACCAGCAGTGGCATCGACCCAGTGGTAACAAATGACTAAATACCGAAGTTACTGTGAATTTACTTTCTGAATATGATATTCTCTTGCCCCTTATCATCATTTTTAGTGTCTCCCAAAATAGATTATCTGAGATACTAAGTTCCAGATCCTCCATATTTTCTAAAACTCTACACATTCCACAATGCAAGATTTAACAAGTGAAATATATTCCCTATCATATAAAAGAGAATTATTAAATTTCGAAGTCACTTTTCCTTTCTCAAAAGTATTAAACTGGATTGATAGAGATATAGGTGAATGGTCAGATCTATATGCAATATCTATATCACAAGATGAAGCTAATTGATAAAAATCTGAAGAAATTAAAAAATAATCCAGCCTTGCCTGTTTTCTATTTGGACCCCTCCAAGAAAATCTTTTTATATCTGGATGCATTTCTCTATATACATCAACCAAATCTAATTCAGACATCATTTCATGGACCCTTTTCTGAGCCTTTTTGTTATTTCTATGTAAATAATTCAATGTATCAATATCATAATCTTGAGGTAAGTTCCAATCGCCTCCGATTATTATTGAGGTATTACCAAACTTTTCTATATCTTTTTGAAGTAATTAAAAAATTCTGGATTATCTTCATTTGGTCCATATACAACTACTAATGTCATTCGATTATTAAAAAGTTTTACGTCTAGAATTAAATAATTTCCACTTGGATGTATTTTTTCCCCAAAAATTTCAATGGCAATTGTGTTTCGAAACAAGATAGCCACGCCCCTGCTGCTCGTGGTATAAGAACTATATAAAATTTTATATCCCCACTCTGCAGTCCAATATGGTTGAAGTTCTTTTTTACAATGAGTATCAACAAGAAAAGCAATATCAAATTTTTTTTTAGATTATCTTCATTATCGCAGGAGAAAAAAAACAAAACAAAAAATAATAATAATAATTAATAAATAACTGATAAAAAGAAAAAAAAAGAGAGAAATAATAATAATAAATTAGCATAATCAATAAATAATAATGAATACGTACTAATATTTTACCAATTATATGTAATTTAAGTTTGTTAGAACTGTAAATGAACATGCATGCTGATACTAACAGAACAAACAAGGTAACCATGCACAGACCAACAATATTAATTTTAGCCTATTGATGTGTGTTTTGCATATACAACAATTGTGAGAAATGTGGACGGCCGGACGGACAGACAGATATCAATTCGATAAAAGCAATCATCCTTTTTATATATTAAAGCAACAAAGAATACACAGAAATAGACTGACAACTGCCATGTGATTAGTATTGCCCTTCCATTATACTGAATATAAACAACTTAAATATCACATCATTCTGTGACAGAAATTGTTTTGTATAATCTGAAATATTCTAAAAGTTATAAACAGGAACATGCATGAAATATTTGTCCTAGTTTAAGGTCACACGATAAGATTATTATCTGCTTCTGTACCTGTAATTTGACATACCATAACTATTGATTTTCTGTCGAGTGTATTTAAATGACCTAACATCCCTCGTTATTGTTAAGATAGACCAGACCAACACCCCTATTTTATTGTTTTAATAGACTCGACCATCATATATAAGCGATGTGATGGCTTTATTCAAGTTCCGAAATTTATAGAGTGAAGATCAAAGTGTACAAAGATAACAAAGGTAACTAGGGAATATAATTGCGGATTGTCACTTTATATATATAACCGGCAGCTTGTCTCAGGCTTTGGGTTGTCATATTAAAGTAGACAGTGATTTAATTAGTAAATTAAGTTTCCCGTAAGTGGATGCGTTTATGAGAAGCACATTAGATCTATTGCTGATCTTCATCTTTGGACGATTTACGGCGCATTGGCGGATGCGCACTTTGGTGAAAAGAACAGATTGAAGTCGGGGTTAACTTAACAACATAAACCTACCTAGGATGCAACCTGGATCGAACCCAAGATCGTAAATACGCACAATATAATAGACAGCTTGACACGTTACAAAATTGGTGGCACCGTCGGGATAGGGATTAATTAATTGAGTTGTCTAATTATTTATAAAAATGAACTCCGATTTGAAAAGTATAACTGATGAAATTGGCAAACTCGAAGGTGACATACAAACGATAAGAACTTCTATACGCACATCCTCAACCCCACGGATGCAACATTTAGATCGTTCTCTTAGCGACTTAACAACTATCAGAGACGTGCGCGCTAAAGATTCTGGTATATCAACAGGTCAATTTTTAAATGACAGTCCTGAGATTTGTTTTAAAGGCGGAAGCGCAAGGCAAAATCAGCGGAATTTTAGGTATAGCGCGGACCAGGGGTATTTGCAAGACTACCAGGAAAATGACGCAGATTATGATACGAATACTACAAAACGGGTGAGCAAAACTCTAAAAAAAGAGAAAAGATTACTGGTAAGGCGGTTTTATGAAACCTGCTACATACGAGGAAATCGGACCATGGATAGATTTTAAGGCTCATTTTGAATCAGTATCCACGATTAACGGATGGACAGATACTGAAAAAGGTCTATATATGGCAGCATCGCTACGAGGCGCAGCTCAGGGAGTCTTATGCAATTTAAAAAGCGGCGATTCGCAAGATTATAAGAAGCTGGTGGATGCTTTACATCAGACAAAACTATATAGGGCTACTCTAAGAGACCGAAAACTAAAACCATCAGAAACAATACCTGAACTTAGTCAGAGCATTCGTCGATTGACGTATATGGCTTACCCAACGGCGCAATCGGAGGTTACGGAATCACTAGCTAAAGATTTCTTTTTGGACGCGCTGGTTGATTTTGATATGCGTTTGCGGATCCAGCAGTCGAGACATCAAAACCTGAATGACGCAATACGTCTTGCTGTGGAAATAGAAGCTTTCATTAGAGCGGATAAGCACAAAAGATCCGAGCGCGGATATGCAAGGAAAACAGTGAGTTTGGAAGACGAAAGGAATAATGAAGCGCGTGCGCCTGATTTGAAGGTATTTATGGAAACGGTTAATAAGTCACTCGACCAGATGAGAGAGGAAATCAAGGATATGAGACTAAGAGAGTCAAAGTATAGAGATGATGACCAGAAAGGACGAACTCGCCTAAAATGTTTCAAATGTGGAAAACCAGGGCATATGCAGCGGGACTGTAAAGTTGTGAAAAGGACAAGCGATACACAGAGGCGCGAAACTAATGGGGCGTCTGAATCAAAGGATAAACAAGAAAAAGAACAGGAAGCTAAAGTAAGAAGCGGTTATTGCAATGAATCGGGCTTGTATGTAGATGTAGAAGTAAATGGAGTCCAATGCGAACTTTTAGTGGACACGGGTGCCACGGTTACGTTATAGTCAAAAGACATTGTCGACAAGATTGATGAATATAGAAAACCAAAGCTATCTGCGGTAAAGCAAAACATACAGGCGGCGGAGGGTTCTCTCTTAAAAGTGGAAGGAAAAGCAAGTTATTCGTTTTGTATTGATGGAATATCATATGCCGCTGAATCAGTAGTCACTAGTTTGGTTGTGCCAGGTATTATAGGATTGGATTTCCTCCAGAGGTATAACGGAATAGTCGATATTGCGAAGAAAACCACGAATCTGAAGCAAAGGACACGTCGACTGTTTCTTAAAGGAACGTTGGGGTGTTACAGGGTGTCCTTGTCTGAGTCCATCAACATTCCGCCAATGTCAGAAATAATATGTAATGGCCATGTAGAATTAAAAGGAAATTCTATCCTCATGACTGTAAATGCTATCATTGAGCCCGACAATAAGTTTTCAGAGAAAGGCATCGCATTAGTGGGACGGACGCTGGTGGCCTTTTCCGATTGCGTTCCAGTTAGAATGATGAATACAAATACATGTCCACAAGAAGTAAGGAAAGGAACCATTGTAGGGGTATTGAGTCAAGTGGATGAGGTTTTCACGGAGAGCACGGATCGTGCTAAGGAAAAAGATAATGGAGACTTACCAGAATATATTTGTAACCTTTACAACGATGCTTGCGAAAATCTCACAGAAGAACAGGCAGGCCAGGTAAAATATTTGTTACTAAAATATCAAGGGATATTTGCAAAGGATAACATAGATTTAGGGAGGACGAACGTTGTAAAACATCAGATAAAGACAAAAGACGCAGCGGAACCCATAAAGCAACCGCCTCGACGATTTCCACCAAACCTAGCAGACAAAATAGGTAGCGAATTGGAAGCTATGTTGGAAAGAGGTGTAATCCAAAAATCTCATGGTCCATGGTCTTCAGGGGTTGTATTGGCCAAGAAGAAAGACGGAACCCTGCGGTTCTGTATCGACTACATACCGCTAAATAAAGTAACTATCTAGGATGCATACCCCCTTCCCAGGGTGGATGATTCAATAGACAAACTGTCAGGAGCAAAGTGATTCTGTGGACTGGACATGTGTACTGGTTATTGGCAGGAAGAAATGGAATCGGGTGATAAAAACAAGACTGCATTTGCAACGAGAAGAGGCCTGTTTGAATTCAATGTAATGTCTTTTGGCTTGTGTAATAGTGGAGCTTCTTACGAACGCTTAATGGAAACAGTCTTGTCGGGGCTGCATTGGGAGACCTGTCTAATATACATAGGCGATGTAATCGTATTTGGCTCTACCTTTGGTGAGACATTATGTTATCTGCAGGAAATTTTTGGAAGGATAAGCCAAGCCGGACTTAAACTGAAACCCAAAAAGTGTAACTTGTTTAAGAAGGAAATATTATTCTTGGGGTATATAACCTCAGAAGGAGGAATTAAAACGGATCCGGAAAAAGTCAAAGTCGTAAAAGATTGGCACGTACCAACATGTGTAACAGATGTAAGATCGTTCGTCGGATTCTGTGCGTACTATAGGAAATTTATTAAAGACTTTTCTATAGTTGCCAAACCCTTACATAGACTGACCGAAAAGGGGAGAGTGTTCAAATGGACACAGGAATGCAGTGAAGCATTTCAACAATTAAAGACATTGCTGACCTCATCACCAATCTTATTTCATCCAGATATGAAGAGAAGGTTCATACTCGATACAGATGCTTCTGGTTACGGGATAGGTGCTGTATTGAGCCAGGAATATGATGGAAAAGAAAGGGTAGTGGCTTACGCTAGTCGTTCTTTGACACAGTCTGAACGCATATATTGTGTGACGAGGAGGGAACTGCTTGCGCTGGTATTTTTTGTTAAGCATTTCCGACATCACTTGTACGGTCACAACTTCTTGGTTCGCACAGACCATAGTGCGTTGCGTTGGCTTTATAATTTTAAGAATCCCGAAGGACAGACAGCGAGATGGATAGAATTGCTGAGCACGTACGACTTTGACATCCACCATAGAAAAGGTTCCAAGCATATAAATGCGGATGTTATGAGCAGATTACCATGCCAACAGTGCGGAATGATCGATAACGACGAAGGCAATTCAATACCGCCTTCTGTAAAGTCAGTTAATACAAACACGAAGGTCGATAACACGATGAGCATCGAAGACGTTCAAAGAAATGATGATGATTTACAGAAAGTTAAGGAATGGATAGGAGATGGAAATAAGCCATCTTATGCGTCAATAAAGTCAGAAAGTAGAGTTGTAAAGGCTCTTTGGAACATGATAGGGGAATTGGAGGTACGCAGCGATTTGCTATACAGATTATGGAAAGTTGGAAAGATCACTGTAAGCCAGATTGTATTACCTTACACCGAACGCAGAAGAGTATTGCAATCATGTCATGACGCCAAGACGTCAGGACATTTAGGGGTTAAAAAGACCTTGTCAAGAGTTCGACAAACCTTCTATTGGCCGGGATTGCGGCGAGATGTGAGACAGTATGTAGCGGGGTGCGAGTTTTGTATGAGAAGAAAGAACCACTTAAAACGAAAAGGGCGCCTATGCAGATAGAAGGGAGTGGTTGTCCCATGGAAAGGATAGCATTGGACATAATGGGGCCCTTTCCTCCAACAAAGAACGGAAATCGATACATACTGGTAGTACAAGACTACTTCACAAAGTGGGCAGAGGCATTTGCAATGGAGAATATTGAAGCGCAGACAGTTGCCAAGATTTTTGTTGAGGAGAAAATAGCAAGGTTTAGCGTTCCGACGATCGTCCATTCTGATCAAGGGCGTCAATTTGAAGGACATCTCTTTAAAGAGATGTGCGCTCTCTTAAACATTCAGAAAACAAGAACAACGGCATTCCACCCAAAATCAGATGGAATGGTGGAGAGAAGCAATAAAGCTCTTGCGACAATGTTAAGCGCATACCTTTCCGATAATCACGATGATTGGGACGAATTTATACCATATGCAACAATGGCAGATAGGTCAACGGAACACGAAACGACTGGGTTTTCTCCCAACATGTTGATGATGGGACGCGAGGTATCCACCCCTCTGCATATTCAGTATGAAGTACCAAGAACTGCGAAAGTACTCCCAACATCCGAATGGGTCTGGATGTTGCGCGAGCGATTGGAAAACGCACATTTGATGGCAAGAAATCATGCTAAAGGTGAAATGTTACGACTAAAGCGCTACCACGATTCAAAACTCTCGTGGGAAAAATTTGAGGTCGGTGATAAAGTTTTAGTTTTCTTCCCATAACGAAAAGTAGGAAAATCGCCGAAGTTAACGAGTTTTTGGCAAGGACCGTTTGAAGTAGCCAACAAACTGTCCCACCTCAATTATGAATAAGGCGACAAAGCGAGATCAAATCTCAGATCGTGCATGTAGATAGAATGAAACCATTTCGTGATCATTTCGTATTCTACTGCCGTTGTTTCAATTGCTTGTTGACGAAGAGAAAGAGGAAGCGATTGACGATGTTGATGCTTCGGGTGACGGAAATGATGACGTCGAGAACGAAATTGTACCAACAGATCAGGATGTTGAACCGTACGTCATTTCCAACGATCACGAAACAAAGCGCAGTAGTCGACAGAAACGGCAACCAAAATGGCTGTCCGATTATGTAGTTGACTTTAGTTACATTATTGAGTAGACTTTAGTTAGATATAGAATTATGTACATATAGATAGCAATGTACATATTGTAAATATATTTCCGATTTTTATATTTTCAGGATGGTAAATGTCAAGACGACACCTAGAAAACAAAACAAAAAAAAAAAAAACAGATGATGAACTTCGCTGCGCGATGTGCTCAAAGATATTCCAAGATGAGGAGACATGGACACAGCATACAATAGAATGTGCGAAGAACCGCCCTGTCAAGAAATTTAAATGTTCAGCTGTGGAGTGCAAATATGCAACTAATAAGAAGTGCGACATGAAACGACATATAAAAAGTAAGCACAGCACCATGCAGGGATCGGAAGGCGACACGACTGAGTGGGAAAAACAAGATCCGGGTGATCTGATAGGCTATATTTCTGACGATTCCGGAGCGGAAGGTGAAAAATCTGTAGCTGTTAAGGATGCTCCAATGATACGAAAACCAACGAAACCTGCACCAGTACTAGCGCCACTAAAGAGAAAGTTTTCATTGTCCCCAACGAAGATTGGCCAGGTGAAGAGGATGTTTACAGCGAGTCAACTCCCACGCACGACGTGCACCGTGACTGCACTTACTGATAGGCGCATCATTGAACTAAGTTCAGAATCGCCTGTAAGCACCTCAGAGACAATGATAGCTAGCGATGAAGGAGACGTTGTATTTACTCTGGCACGCACATCAGGCAATTCAACTGAAACCACTACAACTGATTCCATCAGACCGATTGTGAGCATCCCGATATTATCGGAAATCGTTGTGCCAGAGAAAAGAGCGAAATTTGATAATCGTGGTGTTCAGACCGACAAATTAAAGTATAGACATTTGAAGAGGACAACCAAAACCTTTATGGAAGGCGGGTGCACAGTTGTTGAAATGACGGAAGAGGAAACTGTGTTTGAGTAGAGTGTCGAGGTGAACATTTGATCGATCCAACTCAGTGTTATTAAACATTTAATTGGTTCGACTCAGGGAGAGTTCCGTAATCTTCTAATAAATCTTGTGTTTTGTATATTGTCTATTCTTTTCTTTCTATGAAGTCCTTCGGATAAGACTATAAACCGAGGCCCCGTGTTCAGGTCCGTCACAACCTGTGCACGTTAAAGACCCCTCCTCGGTTCCTAGGAGCCGATGTTGAGGCTAAATTTGTTAGGGACCCAAAAATTCTTCTTTGATGTGACATTCAAAAATCAGACGTCAATAGGGAAACTTAAAAAAATAAAAAAGTTTTGTCAGGACATTCACATACTCCGATTTCATAGATTGCTGTAGCATATGCTGAAGGGAACGTGGACATGGTAGATATTTTTCTACGGTCGCTTCAGAATTCTTGTTTTCAGTTTGTTGTTATGAAGTTATTGTAACCTGTTCATGGTTTATTTGAAATTCATGTCCAGTGGTTTACGTTGTTTAAAACGTTGTACGAGTTTGGGTTTGAAACACGACAATAGGATTTTTGATGTTTCTCAGCATTATGTAAAGCAATTGAGATTTGATAAATATGCGGGACGCATATACTCGGAGGCGTGGGTAATGTGACGGAAATTGTTTTGTATAATCTGAAATATTCTAAAAGTTATAAATAGGAACATGCATTAAATATTTGTCCTAGTTTAAGGTCACACGATAAGGTTTTTATCTGCTTCTGTACCTGTAATTTGACATACGATAACTGTATTGATTTTCTGTCACGTGTATTTAAATGACTTAACATCCCTCGTTATTGTTAAGATAGACCAAACCAACACCCCTATTTTATTGTTTTAATAGACTCGACTATCATATATAAGCGATGTGATGGCTTCATTCAAGTTCCGAAATTTATAGAGTGAAGATCAAAGTGTACAAAGATAACAAAGGTAACTAGGGAATATAATTGCGGATTGTCACTTTATATGTATAACCGGCAGCTTGTCTCAGGCTTTGGGTTGTCATATTAAAGTAGACAGTGATTTAATTAGTAAATTAAGTTTCCCGTAAGCGGATGCGTCATGAGAGGCGCATTAGATCTATTGCTGATCTTCATCTTTGGACGATTTACGGCGCATTGGCGGATGCGCACTTTGGTGAAAAGAACAGATTGAAGTCGGAGTAAAGGTAGCAACATAAACCTATCTAGGATGCAACCTGGATCGAACCCAAGATCGTAAATACGCACAATATAATAGACAGCTCGACACGTTACAATTCTAATTAATTTAAATATTTTTATGAGCACAGACACACGGACAATAAATTCTTGCCTCGAGAAATTTAAAAGAGCTGGGCTATATTTGTAGTATTACTTGATCCACACCTTATCAGATTACGTCTGCTTTTTATTTTTATCAATATCATGAATATAATCGCCATTTACACGTTATCACATATATTACAGGGTAAATTACACTTTTGTTGTTTATGATCAAGGACGTATAATGAGATTATTAGTTAGTCCTTGTTTATGATTGAAAGAAAAGTCACCTGCGTGTTGTCTTTTACAGTTTGCAAATCGTTACTGTTACTGTGTCGTATTCTACTGTCATGAATATCTCATTTAATACCCTCATAAGTAAATATGGCTAGTTCTTGATAATCAAACATGTGATACTTGATACAAAAAACTGTATAAAGTTCAATTAAATATTATCTTGAGTCCACATGTGTGTAAAAACGAAAACATCCGGTTCAGCACTGCGCACATGCGTTTAACCCGCAACAAAACAAGATTTATCAACATGATGTGACACTGTAAAAAAAATAGATACCAGAATATTGGAAAATAATATTAACCAGGATATTGGAAAAATAATATATATACCAGAATATTGGAAAGTAATCATTTAGAACTGCTTAATAACATTTTTCGTAATGTTTCTCAATGTTTACAAAGCATAATTACTAGCATACTATATTAACTATATATATATATATATATAGTAATATAAACATAAATAAAAACGTGGTACAGTCAGTTTTTTATTTAAACAGAAAAGAAGGGAAAAGGAAAACTAGTTCATGACTTTCGTTTGAGCTCGACGAAAGGAAATGCCTTCAAATAAACAAGATGGACTTTTCTCTGCTCATATAGTGGCATCGCCCTTCTCTCTGCTAACAATTGAAATCGTCTTGCTGCTACTGTTGGTGGAACATCAGGTACCACGCTATATCCGCTTCCCTTTAGCAGCTTAATACATCATCCCTATCTATAAGGCTGCAAAAACGCGCAATAATTTTCCTCTTTTTATCGTCGGGTCCACCTGGTAACCTGCACGGCTTGAAAAATCATTTTCTCTACGTCCTCTTTTCTTATTCTCAATATATCAACGAAGAACGCCCTTATCAGGGCATTTGTAACTTTTGGGAACTCTCTTACCACTGGTGCACCTGCTACCCCTCCAATAACTAAGTTCCACTTACGGCCCCAATATTCTAACTCCAGCCTTTTCTATTCTTCTGCAATGATTTTTTCCTCAATATTAGGGATAGTTGTATTATTAATTGTCTGAATACTGTCATCCATCAATTTAGAATAGGATTCAAGATTTTCAACTTTGTCTCTTACGTCCTTTACTTCAGCTTTGATAATTTCGACCTCCCCCTCAAGCTTCAAATGCAAATTTGCAAAACATTCCGATACGGACTTTGACTCATACATTTTTAGTAAAGTTTCATACCGTTCCTTCTCCTTTCCATCCATATTAGCACTAGTCATACCTTGTTACAATATTGTTTACTAAACAAGAAAGATGTCAATTTCCGGTGCACTCGATTATCTTTTCCTCAAACTGAATAGATTCCAATGAATGTTTCGTTAGAATACATATTGTCACTTTTTCATGTGGTTAAACAACAAACTTCATACTTAAATTCAGATATTAGGTGGAGACAAAAATACCAACAATCACCTTATCGCCATGTTACCGGAAACAACGTCACAATTTAAACAAAATTGAATGTGTTAATTGTCAACAGAAAACTGCAAGTTTTAGGTTGTATCAAATACGAGACAATATTGTCAGAAAATGAAATAACTTACTCCAGAATCCATGAATGCATGCCAGAATAAACTTTAAGACTGCAACATAATGCATATATTGTACAAGGGTGAGTCTACGCCAAAAATGTAAAGTCTGTATAAAGGTGTGGCATCCTCTCACACCAAAAACCTGAGTAGAACTGACTACTCGAATGATTTTCACAGGTGTGCCCGTAATACTTGACAAACCAGTTGTACGAATATATAAATAGGCAACTTATAAATAATGATGTGGTTAAACACCGATGAACTGCAAACAAAGCCATAACGATCACAAAATTGTGAACGTTAATTTAAGAAAACTAATATAACTAGTAATAAATATGAGTCACTCATAAAAGCGTTATTTACACTGTGAATACAACAAATACTTACACAATATGTACAAAATTTGTTGCAACTGGCGTATGATCGTAACATTACCTCCCCGATTTAGGAAAGTATCTTACTTTCCACAAATTACGATCTTATACACGACTTAGATAATCAGCTCCAACGTTTTCCCTACCTTTGATTGCCACTATTTGAAATCTGTAAGGCTGCAGAGCTAAAGCCCAATGCATAAGACGAGCATTTGCCACTTTTGATTTTTGTAAATAAGACAATGGCTGGTGATCAGTTTCTGAGATGAACTGTTTACCATACAAGTATCGTTGAAACTTTTGTACAGACCAGACTATAGCCAAACACTCTTTCTCAATTGTTGCGTAATTTTTTTCACTTTGTTTTAGTTTTCGACCTGCATATGCAACTGGGAGTCTGACATCTTCAGCTTGCAACAAAATGCCACCTTTACCTGTATTTGAAGCGTCTGTTTGAAGTATAAACTCCTTTGATAAATCTGGTAATTTCAATATAAGTGCATTAATTAATACTCTCTTCAAACTTTCAAATGCTCTTTCTTGACTTTCACCCCAACATACATGGTTTGGTTGACCCTTTTTAGTTAGGTCAGTGAGTGGACAAGCTATACTTGCAAAATTTGGTACGAACTTACGATAGAAATTCGCTAGACCTAAAAAGGATCTAACATTTTTCTTTGTCTTCGGTCTTTCAGCGTTTTTTATAACCTCAACCTTACTTGGATCTAGAGACAGACGATCTGTGCCAACTACATGACCCAAACACTCAAGACTACTGTACGCTAAAAACACTTAGATGGTTTGGCTGTCAAATTAGCATTAGCCAACCTTGTAAACACTGCTCGTAAAACAACTAAATGGTGTGCAAAGGTCTCTGTATATATAAGTATGCCATCCACAAAATTATCAACATTTTCTAATCCAGACAATACCTTGCGCATTAATCTTGAAAAACTGGCTCCGCTGTTTACTAATCCAAAGGGCATGACCCTAAATTGATACAGACCTTTTGGAGATTGAAATGCTGTCTTCGGTTTAGCTGATTCTGAAAGACTTATCTGCCAAAAACCTTTTGTTAAGTCTAACTTACTTATTTACTTAGATCCATGCAATTTAGAGAACATTTTCTCAACATTTGGCATAGTTTCGGCATCAAACACAGTTATGCTATTAATGACACGAAAATCTATGCAAAACCTGTTACTTGAATCCTTCTTCTTAACTATAACATAAGGTGAAGAGTAGGGCTATCTGACCTTTCTATTATACCTATCTCTATCATCTTCTCGAGTTCATCGTACCGTATCTATCATTGCATAAGGAAGAGGATATGGTTTCAGTCGAATTGAATCATCACTAATTAGTTTGATGTCGTGCTGTAAAACATTAGTGTTACCTGGTTTATCAGATAATACATGTGGAAACTCATCAAGTAAATGTCTTACCTCATCCAACTGCTTAGAATTTAAAACATGAACTTCAAAGGGTGTTTCACTAATGCCACTTGTAGGAGCATCGATTAACTTACCATCAACTGCTTCATAGTCCTCTTCATCAATATCTATAATAGATACCGCTATAGTTCCAATACTTGATACTACCTGGTTATTATCAGAACAATCAACTGAATCTCGTTCTACGTATAACTTCAGCATATTAATATGGAACAATTTTTCCTTACCATTCATGTTAATTCTGTAATCAAGATCATCTACCCTTTCCACAATAGAAGATGGACCTTTCCAGTGCATTAAAAGCTTATTCGTCTTCGTAAGAAGTAGTATTTATACTTTCTCTCCTACCTTCATTTTTCTTTTTCTAGATTTTCTGTTGTATACAAACGTGTTTGTTTACGTGATGCCTTTTGTAAATTCTGTCGAACTATTTCGCATGTAGATTCCAATCGTTCGCGGAGATTAATAACATATTCATACGTAGACCTAATATCGGGGTCAGATATATCTTTTGTCCATAATTCTTTAAGAATTGTCATCGGTCCTCTGACTGGCCAGCCATAGACTAGCTCAAAATAAGAAAAACAAACACTTTCCTGTGGTACCTCTCTTTACGCGAATATACACCGGCCCCCAATACTTATCCCAATCTTGTGGTCGCTCTGCACATAACCTTCTCAACATTTGTTTCAGTGTTCCATTAAAACGTTCCACTAACCCGTTACAAATTGGGTGATAGGGAGTTGCAGTTAATCGCTTTAAGGAAATCAATCTACTTACCTCACTCATGACATCAGATGTAAACTTTGAACCCATATCAGTGAGCATCTCGCGCGGAAAACCAATCCTGCAAAAAATTTCAATTAAGGCTTCTGCTACTCTTTCGGTCTCGATAGACGGTAAAGGAACAGCCTCGGGGTATCTAGTTGCATACCGTATAGCGGGTTATTTTAGCGGGTCAAAAATTTCGCGGATTTGAGTGGGAAATGTATGCCAAAAATTTTAGCGTTTTAAGTTTTTGCGGATTATCAAAGATCCTATATACATAAAATATTCGCGGAATTTATTTTCACGATTTAAGTCTATCCGCGAAAATACGCGAAAATTAAAACCCCGCGAAAATTACCCGCTATACGGTAGTCAAACAATGTCAAAATAAAACGATTTCCTCTATCAGTCACCGGCTGTAAAGGACCTACTAAATCAACAGCTACTCTTGTAAAAGGAACGTCAATGATAGGAGTCCTACCTAAAGGAGCCTTGGTAACTTTACCTTTCGGTACTGTCCTCTGACAGATGTCACATGACCTACAATAACGTTTCACATCTGAGTTAATACCCGGCCAATAAAACTCCGTCAATATTCTACTTACTGTTCGTTTTGTCGCCATATGTCCTGCCATCAGTGATTCATGAGCAAGTTTCATGACATCTTTCCGAAAATCGGAGGGAACAATTAACTGACAGATTTTCTTACCATTTTCAACTTTCGGAGATTGAAATTCTCTGTAAATTAATTTTCTCTCAACTATAAACCTTACCATTGTCCCATTTGGTTTTCGGAAAACTTTATCCTGAGTTACACAATCTCTGATCTTTCTTAGACTGGTGTCTGACTGTTGTGCCTGCCCAATGTTTTCTTTACGTACCTCCTTTAAACTATCAGCTACTTTCAACTTTGGGTACGGCTGACTCATCTTTTTAGCCTGCTGTCTAGTAACCACACTGACTGAATATAAAGGGTCAGGGTCATTCGGATCACGAGCACCCTCAATATTACCAATAATAATATCATATATTGGTCGCTCAATGCACCAAGCTATCACATCTCCTTTGAAAAAGGGTGTACTTACTTCTAACTTGGCTAAAGGTACTTCGATGTTACTCCCATCAGCTAGCAAACAAGTCTGATACGTACCTAAGAACAAATCTTTATCTACTTAATCCTTTTTAACAACCACATCGCTACATCCCGTGTCTCTTAATACTGATACAATTTTAGTGCCAATGATACCATGTCCAACTGGCATCTTATCAGATGTAGACTTAAATGTTAAAGACGTCAACTGCGGAAGCTGTGTATCACCAGCTTGCGAATAAATTATGTTATCAGATGGTATAATCAATGCAACACATGTGATATGATCACCCAGACTACCTGGTTTATCTCCATGTAAACTTTTCTTCGGACTATCAGGCTTACCTCTCTGGCACGTTTCCGCATTCTGTAAACTACCCACCTTATTTTTTAAAGGACAATTAGAAATAAAGTGACCCGTCTTGTTACACCTGAAACAATTTCGGTCAGTTTTACTAAAAGTACTCATATGACTAGAACTAGGTTTCTCCCAAGGGGGCGTGTAACATCCGGTATCTTTGCACTACCTAGTTTATTCACATTTTGCTTTCCCTTTTGTAGCTGATTAGTCATAGTAACGACATTGACTCTCCTAGCCTCTTTAAATTGATCAGCTAAGTTGGCCATACTTTCAAGCGACTTGGGTATTCTTTCTTTGAGAAAAAGAGCAACATCGTTATTGCATATATGCAAAAACTGGTCCCTCAGCATTAAATCACACATACCTGCATATGTCTTTGTTATTTCAGACATTTCTAACCACCTATGAAAGAACACACTTAAACGTACTGCAAACTGCTGAAAAGTCTCACCTGACTCAGGGCGACAGGTTCTGAATTTATGTTTGAATCCGTCCTCTGTCATAGTAAGCTTGCCCTTTTAGTAGCTTTTTTTTAAAGATTCATAATCTAATGCTTGTTCGGGTGGTAGTAAGGCATAAATACGCAGGGCATTACCTTTCAAGAGTGCACTCAAATGTGTAGCCCATATACTTTTGTCCCATTTTTGTGCAATTGCATATCTTTCAAAGCGACGCAAATACGAGTTCATTTCATCACTGCTTTCCTCAAAGGGGTGTAACTTAGGAGCTTTTGTTGGTAAAACATTACCTTCACTTGCAGTAGTATTTACGGTGCCTACTCAATTCCAATTGTTGCATATGAACTGTTTCTTTCATTTGCAATTCAAACTCTCTCTCTTCTCTCTCTATGTCTCTCTGTAACTTACAGGCATCTCTCTGTTTTGCCTGTTGCTCGTCAATAAACTTGACTAGGTCAGCACCTTTTAAATCTAAAGACTCACCAAATTCTCTAAACTCCTTAAGACTTTCCATACTTACTGAGTATTACTGGCAAAATATCAGTAATATTTGCTCACAGTAGCAAAATAATTCGAATTTTAACTCGAGCAAACTCAACTGAACACTATATCACGTGCACTGATGAGACATAAGTTGTCGAAATGCGCATATGCAGAAAATAAATTAACAGTAACTTCGGTATTTTGTTATTTATTACCACTGGGCCGATGCCTCTGCTGGTGGACTGTTAGTCCCCGAGGGTATTCACCAACCCAGTAGTCAGTACTTCGGTGCTGATCCGAAAACCGATTTAATTAAAACTTGCAATATCTAAATTTTACAAAATTTGTTTAAAACTAAGGAGTATCTCCCTCATGCATAGCTCTGTCCTTAGCTGAATTTCAGCTTTTTCTGTTTAGACCCTTTTGGTACCCGTTGTCGTATTGGACATACTAGAACAACACATAGTTTTATCCTCAACAGGGATGATCGACCTGAATGTATTCCATGCAATTGTCCTTATACAATTCAACATGTTTTAATTGAATGTGTAGATGTTGCCGATATCAGGCGTGATTTTTATTCAGCTGATTGTCTTAAAGACCTATTTACAAATGTCGCTGGCGACAAAATCGTTCAATTTTTAAAAGCAATCAATTTATTTAGTAAGATTTAAAAAGATCAATTTTAAACTAGTTTCTAATTTCTAATATTGTTAGTCAAACCATAATTTCTTTAATTATGTTTTTAACATTTTACACATTTCTTTTACTTGTATAAAGCTATATGGTTTTATATAGATATTTTTACCATATAACTATTCTAATTAGTTAATATACTTAACAGTTCTCGCCACGATATAGCTGAAATATTGCTGAAGTTGGCGTAAAACATCAATCAATCAATCAATCAATTATTTGTTCACTTATCAGCTTTTACGCGTTTTTCGGTTAATGGATTTCCAAATGTTTTGGTTTAATCTGCACTGATGAGACATAAGTTGTCGAAATGCGCATATGCAGAAAATAAATTAACAGTAACTTCGGTATTTTGTTATTTATAATCAAAGTAGACCAATAACAGCACACAAGTGCAAAAGGACAACAATATTCATTCAGTTGCCAAACTAAATAAAACTACACGTAACAATACATACATTCTATCCACAGTCGGTACCAACATGCATACAGGACTCCGTGAGTAAGTGTCGAAGTCAAAAGTAAATGAATTCTGAGGTCCCAAACTAACAATCCTCTGGAGACAGTACAAAATGCTGAAAAATACAATTCAAATGTAAAGAAATGTACATAAAATTTTGTACTAAAATAAATACAAATTTAGTTCCAAAATATGAAAATATAAATTTCAGATTCGAAGGAAATAAATGTATCTTTACAACTCACAATAGACCATCCCATTTCTGACACCAAATGTCACGGACGGACGACTGAACTTGGTTTATTGATTGTGTATCCTCAATATGATACTAAATACAAGATCTATTTCAAAATAAACTATTTAATTGAAAACGAAAATAAAACATAAATGTCTTTTACAAAAAATATACCCCGCGACAAGAGTCATACATATATATAACTGTTGTTCCTGTTGAAATGTTCAGAGCTCTGGAATTCTACAATTCACTGTAAATTGAATTGAAGTACGAAATGGAGTAATACTATCCTGTATGAGTGTCCATAAGTGTTCTGTCCAACGAAATCTGTATTTCAGCATAATTGATGTTTAAATGAAAATTTAAGCAGTGTTATACAATAATCATTTATCATATCAAAATCTTCAGTTTACAGTTATAACAGATGGCTTAAATTAGTAAAACACTGGACACATAGATCAGATCAATGTTTCACAGCAGGACCATTCCTTATCACATTAACCATGTTAACTGATACACCAAAACAAATTTCATGTTTGACAGAATGGTCATATAGTCATGTGGAGATACAAACACTGTCTAATATTAATAACACAAACATCTGGATATCATCAAAATTGCAACTGTGTGTAAGGGTCATAGCATGGGCTTTGTATTTCAGTTTCTAGTTTATTGCAGACTGATCAAGTTATACGAGAAATTTCATGAACAATTAATTTTGTTTTTTCACATTTGTTCGGAGATATTGACTCATAAACTGACTGTTTTGGATTTTATTTTTATTCAAATCTTGGGAAACAAAATTCAAGAACATAAGAATTTTAGTGAAGAAAATAAATGCCTGGAAGAGAAGGTGCTGTACTTCAAAAATAGACTCCCTAGCAGAGAGTAATAATTTCAAGATAGTGGGATTTAGCTAATCCATCTAACTGGACAATAGGAAAACTAAGTGGTCAATTAAATAAGAATGAATCAGAACAATGAAGACTTTATCAAAGTCAATTTCAAAATAACTATACAATGAAAATGAAATCAAACTTAAGACACAAACAATGTTAGAAACAGTATGGCAGTATCAGGTATGCAGATCCAGAGAACATAGACATTACAGAGACAACTAGCAAATGGATACGAAATGCAAGACAAAGCAACAATCTACAAGGCCGTTTTCCAAAGGTGCAGAATATTCAAATGGAGTTAAATCTTCTGAGAGATAAGGCACATGCATCTATTACTTCAGATTCACCTTTCCAAGCATTTTGTTCTGATTCATTTTCAAATGTGGATATAATTTCACTTGTGATTCAGAGGCAGATACTTGAGTTTCAGGAAAACATTAATTGGACAAGTACTTGTGTCGGAGAAGCTGGAAGTATGCACAGTTCCATAATAACCAGAAATTAAGACGTTAATTGTCGTAGAAAAGCTTAAAGATAAGTACTAGTAGTCTTATGTCATATACATGTAAACCATAATTCCGTGATGACAGCACAGTCATGATTTGACCAATCACAGAGCAGATAAAATTTACCGGAAGTCACCCAAGTCGGTGTGGTTTTCTAGATCTAAGTTTATGGGAAATAGGTCAACTTTCGATGTTGATATCCGATTTATTTTCACACTTAAAATCGATATAAAGACTTTTTTATGCTTAGATTAACGAGGAGAATTCATAACATTAATTTCTAAAAATAATTTTGAAAGAATAAGAATTTGTACTTGGGTCTTTTCCATGCAATTACTATTGATTTCCCAATGTTTCACCTACTCAAAAAAAAATCGATATCCCGTTTGTCCAGAATTATGTATAATATAATAAAAACAAATATTGTTGGCTATATTTTTACAAAGTAATTTGGTGTCGGCTTCAAAAAATCTTACATTGAATACCAGTGCATCACTCATAGTCCAAATTTACAGACAGAATTGCACTAACCAGGAGCAAACTGTTAATAGTAAAGTATTTATTCTCTTATCCGGCGTGACATCACAAAGCTGAATTGACCAATCCGATCAGTCGATTTAAATCTTACACCCCCAATATAGGCGGTGACGCGATTGATGGTTACAGATAATCTATGTAAAAATCGATATATTTTAAATTGAAATATATTCGGTATTATAATTACTATGATCTTGAAATTCAGATATGATGTTTATATTGATGTTCCAAATGCATATTCCGAGTTTCATTTAAATATCTTGAAAAATGAATGAATAAATCAAAGTTGAAGTTACTTAGCTATATAGCGAAATATGGACTTTTTCACCTCCTGCACAGGTAAAGTGCCCGGATGTCCGGATAAGAGAATTGGATTGCACAACAAACAAATCACATATATAAGTCACTCATCATGTAACAGTCACATATAAGTCGCTTGACATCGGCAATATCATCCATTATATATAGCAACTATTACAACATAATCCATTATATATAGCATCTATTAGAGTCATGGATAGACAAGAAAATTGATGTTAACTTTTGATGAATTTTATTCCGCTTATCTTTGCTTCTCAAATTTACAAATTTGTTTATTATTTGGGGCATTATACTAATCACTTATAAAATCTAAAGTAGTTAAAAATCATGGAAGAAAACATAAATGAGTGTGGTTAGGTGGTGCTGCAAGAA
The DNA here is from genome assembly GCA_002080025.1 of Modiolus philippinarum. Classification (NCBI taxonomy): domain Eukaryota; kingdom Metazoa; phylum Mollusca; class Bivalvia; order Mytilida; family Modiolidae; genus Modiolus; species Modiolus philippinarum. Next base: position 311,821 of record MJUU01029591.1, on the reverse strand, counting down.
ATCTAGATGGTCAAAGATAGCTTCAGTGATATATTAAGGTAATGTGGTGGTCAAAAAGCAATGTAGAAAGATCTTGTATAACTTCCGCGATTGTAGTATGTGGAGAAAGACATCCCATTGCAGGAAAAGTTCCGTTGAAATTGGACTTCGGCAACTACAGCATTTGCACAATTTTCATACCTTTAAGGCTTCACAAATTATCCTTAGTTAGGACTTTTGCAAAAATACAAAGTGAAATCTAGTTTTGGATCTTTGACATTGCAACTTCTGGAAATTAGCAGTTCTTCATCAAATGAATGGAAAGAACATAATGTTTTTACTACTCAGTAACTGCTCCAGCATTTATAGAAGACAGTGTTCAAACTGCTATGGCAAGTGCATTGACTGAACTAATTGTATATGTACAAGGTACTGTCAGTACATGTAGCAAACTTTAAGCATGGAAAAACAGTTATATTAGAACCTAACCCTGACTTGTTAAGCAAACATCGTATAGCGTGAGGAATGAAGCTGTTTTAACAATATGTATAAGGAGACTGCATTATTTGATTTCTTAAACTGACAAATTCTACCATTTCGATTCCATCATACAAACAAATAACAAAGGCTGAAATTACTTATGAACATAATATCCAAAAATTTGACGACAAAGAAGTTGTTACTATAAATGCAATATCACCTAAATCTAGTTCTCAAATTATTGACAATAACCTTCTAGATCTGAAACTTCAATTTCAGTGCTAAACATGTACCAAGGTATTTCAATGAAAGAAGTGATGCTTTATCTCGTATACAGATGGAACTTATCCTAGTTAGCTCCAAAAGCAGCAGAACAACCATGTCCATCCCCGAACAGTTCAGATCTATTATATGGAATTAAACCAAACAATCAATCATCTTTAGGGATTCAGCTATTACAGCAAACACTCAAAAGTTCATATGGAACTGGATTCAAAGATTCTGAAAGATTTGTGTGGATGAAGAATTTTAGATTTGATAGCTTGCCCATATATATATCTAAGAGGATATTTTGATATATTTCTTATTGTTTCGTGTTTTTAAAACTTACCTATCTACAGTTAAGTTATTTGTGTGGTATAAGATTCAAGTATTTACAAAATAATTTTTGTGACCCCGTAGAATCCCCCATCAATAATTTCGTTTATATTGAGATCTGTAAAAATGCTTCACAGAACAAAAATATGTAGGACTGCAAATTACATTTTGAAATTTTGAGGGAGATTGTATACTTAGAAAAGTTGTATTTTCCCATCTGACTGACTTAATGTTAGAACCTGTGTGTACCATTTGATATTATGGCTTCATGAGTTGTGATGAATTCACAGTTCATATTAAATCAAGTCAATTTGATCATTTGCATCCCTTCATTTATACATTGGTAATATTTTGTTTTATAAGAAGTTAAAACAATCTAAAACAGAATCCTTAGGAAAGGAGTTGTAATCAGTTCTACAATTAAGGTAGACAATCAGATCTGTCCTTAAGAGATACTATCATGGTATATTCAGAAGAAAAGGTCTATGTTCAAGTTCACCCTCAGACCAACTTAATATATTTAGCAATTAGACAAGAATATATCATGTCCTAAGATTATGTGGCTACAATTCAGATATGTACAATGGCCATAGTTTTTGTATAGGGACTGCTGCCAGTGCAGGTACAGCCCATGTTAAAGATCAAGTTAATAAAAGTTTTAAGTTGCTGGTCATCATACAGCTATTCTCAATACATTAGAACTTGACAAACTTCTATTAGGCATTTGGAATATGTTAATCATAAATGCATTAAATGGATTCAGTTAACTGATATTTGTGTATATATTTTACCAGCATGCAATATTTTTTTTCTCATGATTGTTTAGAAGGTGTTTTATTTTTAATTAAATCCTTGGGGGCACTCAAATACAATTTGAGTTTTTGGACATTTATGAAATTTATCACTGGTAATTTTTATAAATTTCATTTATCCCCCAAGTATTTTGGGGACTTTATTCAAAATTTATTCCAGCGCTAGCTGATAGACTCCTGCTTATTACTAGCAATATGAGCTATCCCCCTTCAGCCCCTCGGCTGATGAAGAGACCCTCGTCTCTTCACTTTTGTGGAGCCCCCGTTCCACAGTCCCTTGCTGACGTATTGTCGGGCAGGCAGGTTCTTCCTCACACTGGGGTTGTAGGCTGACTTGCTCTGGCAGGAAATTCAAAATTTTCATTTTACTGAGTGTTCCCTAGGGCCAAAAATTTTGTTTAATAATTGATTATGTAATATATAATAAAGCATATGAATTTAAAATGTTTTAAGCTGGTATGATTTACTGAGACTATGCTATGGTCATTACACACAGTTGCATAACTTGTAAAGCACCGTAAATGAAATGTCACACTTCGAATACAGAAGACTCCTACATCAAATGACAGTTGATAATACTTAATATTGTCTATATGATCATTGATCAATTGATCTCATCACTGGAGGGCTTACTTCCTATATTTTAAGATTTATAACAGTTTTATCAAAAATAAAATGATTAACTAGTTTATAAGCCCCCCATTGGTGATTTGGAGTGATTTGTTCATTGAGGCAAATTATCAAACCAATGAAAACAAGACAGTAAACATACTTTTAGATAATTGTATAAATTGATGTTTAAATGAAAATTTAAGCAGTGTTTATACAATAATCATTTATCATATCAAAATCTTCAGTTTACAGTTATAACAGAT
>MJUU01029591.1:290285-303951 GCA_002080025.1 Modiolus philippinarum | reverse complement strand
AAAAATGAAGTTTTTTCCCAAAAATCATTTTCAGATTTTCTACAAAAACGAAAGGGAGCTTCCTTTGGTAAAGTTCAACCTTGAGCATCAAAATCATTAAAATCCCTGAAGGCAATTTTAAGTTATCGTACGACATAGAGTTAATTCTCAAAATATGCATTTTTCATATAAAAATGAAGTTTTTTCCCAAAAATCATTTTCAGATTTTCCACAAAAACGAAATGGAGCTTAATTTGGTAAAGTTCAACCTTGAGTATCAAGATCATTAAAATCCCTGAAGACAATCTTGAGTTAGAGCTAATTCTCAAAATATGCACGTTTTCATATAAAAATGAAGTGTTTTCCCAAAAATCATTTTCCAATTTTCTTCAAAAACGAAAGGGAGCTTCCTTCAGTCAAATGCAACTTTGAGTAAAAAAAATCATAAAAACCCGTAAAGGCATTTTTGAGTTATGGTACGACATAGAAAACGCTGACAGACGGACAGACGGACGAACAGACAGACGGGCAGACGGACGAACAGGCTGATTACTAAAGGGCGCCACCATTTCATGGCGGGGCCCTAAAAATCAAAGAAATATTTTTTTAATATAAAAAAAGGCTTGACCTGAAGGATTTTTTGTTGACCTGATAGCCGTAATTTTTTTGCATACCAACTATGTTCAACAGGACATAATCCTTTTGCTTTTGATTGGAATTAGTGTTTTTAGATTTACATCATCAATATTTATAAAAATTAAATTCAGAAATTATTTTTTTTTCTATTTTGAATTATTTTTAATGGTAAGTTTTTTTTTTTTCTAAAAAGGTGATAAACGCTAAATTAAACAGCCAAAACATGACACTGAATATAATTATCATTTTTTTATACACAATTGTTTTTAATTTCTTATATTTCCATTTCCATCTTAAAAATATCCAAATACGGAGAAAATCTATCAAGGAATAAAAAAGTTCACGCCTCTTGAAAATAAATTGTATTGGAAAATGTACGGCTTTCAGGTCAACAAAAAATCCTTCAGGTCACTATTAAAACTAGAAATACTGTGAGCATAGGTCACTAAATGATACCCCCGCTTCCCCACATAAGCTACATAGATGGTAGTGTTCAAGTTAGGCTATTGGAAATTCCCCCAAAAATTGTCAGATCAAAAGCTAAAATAGGAGGTGCACTATTACCTAACTTGATAAAGAATATCTGAAATTTTTATCAAATTCCATTCATTGGTTTAGATGGAGTTGCAGATTGCATACATGTACCAGTATCGTCCTCCCTAATGATAATGCATGGTTAAGTCCCTGTATGGCTATAGGAACCCCAAAAATTGGTCAGATCAAAATCTAAAATAAGAGGTGCACAATGGCATCATGTGATAAAGATTCTCTGAAAATTTCATCAAATTCCATTCTTTGATTAAGGCGGACTTGTAGATTGTATACCAGAACCCCTTCCCAAAATGACAATGCATGGCTAAGTACACGTTAGGCTATGGGGAACCCAAGAAATTTATCAGATCAAAATTTAAAATAGGAGGTGCATGATGGCATCATGTAATAAAAATTCTATGAAAGTTTCATCAAATTCCATTCATGGGTTTAGGAGTTGCAAATTGCATACCAGTACCCACCCCCCTTATGACAATACATGGCTAAGTCCATGTATGGCTATGGGGAACCCAAAATAATTGATCAGATCAAAATCTAAAATAAGAGATGCAAAATGGCATCATATTATAAAGGATTCTCTGAAAGTTACATCAAATTCCATTCATTGGTTTAGGAGGAGTTGCGGGTTGCATTTCAGAACCCCTCCCCCATGACAATACATGGGCCAAGTCCATGTATGGCTATCTGAAACCCAAAATATTGATCAGATAAAAATTTAAAATAGGAGGTGCACAATGGCATCATGTAATGAAGATTCTCTGAAAGTTTCATCAAAAACCATTTAATGGTTAAGGAGGAGTTGAGGATCGCATTCCAGTACCCTCCTTATAATGACAATACATGGGTAAGTCAATGTATGGCTTTCTGAAACCCAAGAAATTGATCAGATCAAAATTTGAAATAGGAAGTGCACAATGGCATCATGTTATAAAGATTCTCTGAAAGTTTCATCAAATTCCATTCATTGGTTAAGAAGGAGTTGTAGATTTCGGACGGACAGACGGACGGACGGACACAACGAATACTATATAACCTGCTTCTTTCAAAAAGCGGGGGTATAATAAATATTTTTTGGAACATTTTAATTGTTTTTTTATTCTGCATATTTTTTTTATCTTAAACATATCCTAATTTGAAGTAAATCTATCAAGGAATAAAAAAGTTATAGCTGTTGGAAGATATTTTCAGGTCAATCATTTCTGAATTGACCTGAAATTTCAGGTCATTAGTGTAACCCTAGATATATTCGGTAAAACAGGAAGTACCTGAGTGATGGAGTTGAAAAGGGGAGGCGAAGTACAACTCATCATACCATAGCTTCAGACCAAATATCAAATCATAACTGCAAACACAAGCTGAGAAATCCTTGCGAAAGTTTTGAATATATTGCTATCATGGAAAAAAAATCAAAGTAAGCTGATGAGTGACTGACTTGAAAAGGGGAGACATAGTAAAACTCATCATAGCAAAGCTTCAGACCAAATATCTAATCATTTCTGCATACGTAAGCTGACAAATCCTTGGCGAAAATTTTCGGATGTACATATGAACAGTAGGATGTTCGGACAGACAACGGTAAAACTTGTATAAATTTGTAAAAAAAACACCTATTTTGCTCTTGATTAGGGAAGAAATAAATGTTTTTAATAAAGTGATAGCAGGAAATTTCTGAAAAACTTAAAAGGGAAAAGTTACTCAAAGAAGATTTGAAAACAGAATTTAAAGGGAGATAAACATATGGTATTGGGGAAAATAAAAGGTGAAAAACAAGCAACAACTCCTACACAGGCCTTTGGACTTTCTTCAAAATTTAAGAGAGGGTAGATCTTGATATGCTGAACGTTTTTCCAATTTACACATCACCTCTCGCTGTTACAGTTTTTTTTCCCAAGATTCTTTTTTTACTAAATACTGGGAAGATAATTTCTTTCAACTCTCTTCGACCTTTCAATAGCAATTACTGTTGAGCTTCTACCGAACACCACTGCAATGGGGGGAGGTTTAGCACAGCATAAAACCAGTTTCACCCGAAATTTCTTTTGAATTGCCTGTACCAAGTCAGGACAATTGCAGTCGACAATTTGTCCAGTGGTTTCAACCTTAATTGTCATTTTGTCTCATGGACTTCGACTCTAAACAACTCTGTTCAATAATTTAGTTATTTAAAAGAAAAAAAAAAACAGAGTAAAGAAAGCATCGCTTAATCGAGACATTGTTATTGTCCAGAAAGCCATGATGAAGAAACCAACCTTACCAGATTATCTCAGAAAAGACAACCAAGTAAAAGAATACAGGCTCTTAAACGCCCTAGATTAATAACAAAATACTAAAGTTACTGTTTATTTAGTTTCTGTATATGCACATTTCGACAACTTATGTCTCTTTAGTGCAGATCAAACAAGAGCTGACAGCGAATGGCGGCCAATTATACCCCCGCTCATTGAATCCTGAAGCAGTATGTTAAGTGCAAATTCAAGTGTTTGTAGACACAATACAATTGTGGACATAGAACAAGTGTAGACACAATGCAAGTATCACACATTGATATAATCCTCAAGAAAATATAACACTGCAGAGAAATCTTTGACAAACTCATAACTACAATATACATTTGTTTGTAATGCTACAAATGTAAAACATTGACTTAGTTGGTACTAGGAAGTAGTATCCTAACAGTTCTGAAAACGCATCCCACAATAGGGCATAATTATACAAGCTTCTGACAAAATTTCACATCTGTACTTTATATCCTTGCTTAGATAAATGCGAAAAAGGTACTCTATCATGCTACAAATGTCAAAAATTAACTTAGTAAACAGGAAGTAGTATCCTGATTAATCTGAAAACGCATCCCACATTATGGCATGACTATACATCTGAAAACGCATCCCACATTATGGCATGACTATACAAAGCTTCTGACAAAACTCAAGATCTCTACCATCTAATACTGCAAAGAAATCTTGACAAAAAATTACTCTTTAATGATACAAGTATAAAAATTGACGAAGTCGATAAACAGGAAGTGGTATCCTGTTTCGTCTCAAAACACATCCAACAATATGGCATTACTATACAAAGCATGTGACAAAATTTCAGAATTGTATCATATAACACTGCAGAGAAAACCTTGACGAAAATTACTCTATAATGCTATAAGAAGTCAGTAAACAGGAAGTAGTATCTCGATTTGTCTGAAACGCATCGCACAATATGGCAGGACTATAATAAGCTTGCGACAAAATTTCAGATCTGTACCTTTTACCATATCGGAGATAAATGCAACGAAAAAGTGTTACTGACGGACCCCACACACACACTCACTCACGCAAGCACACACAGACTGAAAACAGTATATCCCCTATCCCCGTTGGGATGCAGGGGTATAAAAATTTCAATATATGGCTGAAATGGAAAAAAAACAAAGTTATCGGCAAACAGGAAGTAGATGAGTGACGGACTTGAAAATGGGAGACACGGTACAACTCATCACACCAAAGCTTAAGACCAAATATCAAATCATTTTTACATACACATGCTGATAAATCCTTGATGAAAATTTTCAAAATATGGCTATAACGGCAAAAATGGAAGCTATCAGCAAACAAGAAGAATATGAGTGATGGACTTGAATAAGGGAGACACGGTACTACTCATGATACCAAAGCTTCAGATCAAATATCAAATCATTACCACAAACACAAGCTGAGAAACCCTTGACAAACAAGAGCTGTCGCCGAATAGCGTCCAATTATACCCCAACTCTGGCGGATTGTACCCTGAATCATAGTGGGAAAGTGCAAATTCAAGTGTGTGTGTGTGTGAACCCAAAACAGAAGTGAACATCAAAATTGACGAAGTAAGTAAACAGGAAGTACTGTCTCGGTTGGTCTGAAAACTCACCCCACAATATGGCAGGACTATACAAAGCTTGTGACAAAATTTCAAAGCTGCATCATAAAACAATGCTGAGAAATCTTTGACGAAAAATTACTCCCATTATGCCACAATTGCAAAAAGATTGACAAAGTCGGTAAACAGGAAGTAGTATTCATTCAAGTCAGAAAACGCATCCCACGATATGTCATGACCATGTAAAGCTTCTGACAAAATTTCAGCTATGTATCATTTACCATTACTGAGATAACTTTGACGAAAATTCACTCTATAATGCTACAAGTGTCAAAATTGACCAAGTCGGTAAACAGGAAGTGGTATCCCGACAGGTCAGAAAACGCATCCCACAATATGACATCACCATATTAAGCTTCTGACAAAATTACAGCTTTGTATCATTTACCATTATAGAGAAACCTTTGACGAAAATTCCCTCTATAATGCTACAAGTGTCAAAATTGACCAAAGTCGGTAAACAGAAAGTAGTATTCTGATTGGTCCAAAAATGCATCCCACAATATGGCATGATTATACAAAGCTTGTAACAAAATTTCAGATATGTACCTTTTACCATTGCTGAGATAAATGCGACGAAAATGTGTTACGGACGGACCCACATACACACGCACTCACATGCACGCACACACAGACTGAAAACAGTATACCCTCTATCCCCAATGGGGAGCGGGGGTATAAAAATTTCAATAAATGGCTATAACAGCAAAAATGGAAGTTATCAGCAAACAGGAAGTGACGGACTTGAACATGGGAGACACGGTACAACTCATCGCACAAAAGCTTAAGATCAAATATCAAATTATTTCTACATACACAAGCTGAAAAATCCTTGACGAAAATTTTCAATATATGGCTATAACGGCAAAAATGGAAGTTATCACCAAACAGGAAGTAGATGAGTGACGGACTTGAATAGGGGAGACACGGTACAACTCATCATACCAAAGCTTCAGACAAAATATCAAATCATTACCACAAACACAAGCTAATAAATCCTTGACAAACAAGAGCTGTCACCAAATGGCGGCCAATTATACCCCCGCTCATTGAACCCTGAATCAGTATGTTAAGTACAAATTTAAGTGTTGTAGACACAATACAATTGTGGACATAGAACAAGTGTGGACACAATGCAAGTACCACATTGATATAATATATAACATCTTTGACAAAACTATAATATAGAGGTAATGTAAACAAGAGGCTCTCAAGAGCCTGTATCGCTCACCTGGAGTCCTTTGCAGCACTATAATTCCAAATTTATGGTCCATCTTTGGAAATATATGTACATAAAAATCAGAAACTTTTTATAAATTGAATTAAAACTAGAAGTGTGTTTTTGATACAAAAACTAATGTCTCCCCCCTCCAGTACGTAATGTTCTTTCAGTGATAAAACACAAGTAAGTTTATGTTGCCACCAGGTGGCCATTCATTCCAGCTAGACAATATGCACAACTAAAGCATGATGGTCATCAATCCTGTGAAGTTAAGTTGAAATCCTTTGAAAGATGTGGGAGAATTAGATTCACAAACTTTATAATTCAGCAAAATTCTAAGTCAAAAAGGGGCATAACTCTCCCCTAAAAAAATGGCCCATCAATCTGGCGTGACAACATGCACAACTACGCATGATGGGCAACAATCCTGTGAAGTTTGGTTGAAATCGAATCAAAGATGTAGGAGAATTGGCGTCCACATACTTAATTTCCAAAATTCTAAGTATAAAAGGGGAATAACTCCCACAAAAATTAGGTGATAAATCCGGCGAGACGATATGCACAACTACGCATGATGGTCAACAATCCTGTGAAGTTTGGTTGAAATCAGATCAAAGAGTAGGAGAATTGGAGTCCACAAACTAAATTTCGCAAAATTTTAAGTCAAAAAGGGGCATAACTCCCCAAAAAATTAGCCAATCAATCCGGCAAGACGATATGCACAACAATGCATGATGGTCAACAATCCTGTGACGTTTGGTTGAAATCGGGTCAAAGATGGAGGAAAATTGGCGTCCACATACTTTAATTTCACAAAATTCTAAGTCAAAAAGGGGCATAACTCCAGCAAAAATTAGCCGATCAATCCGGCTAGATGGTCAATAATCCTGTGAGGTTTGGTTGAAATCAAATCAAAGATGTAGGAGAATTGGCGTCCACAAACTAAATTTCGCAAAATTCTAAGTCAAAAAGGGACATAGCTCCAGCAAAAATTAGCCGATCAATCCGGCAAGACGATATGCACAACTAGACATGATGGTCAACAATCCTGTGAAGTTTGGTTGAAATCGGATCAAAGATGTAGGAGAATTGGCGTCCACAAACTAAATTTCGCAAAATTCCAAGTCAAAAAGGGGCATAACACCAGCAAAAATTAGCCGATCAATCCAGCGAGACGATATGCACCACTAGGCATGATGGTCAACAATCCTGTGAAGTTTAGTTAAAATCCGATGAAAGATGTGGGAGAATTGGCGTCCACAAACTTTGTGACGTACGGTTTGACGGACGGACGGACTGACGACAGACGGAAAAGACAAAAACAATGTCTCCCCCTTAAGAGGGGGAGACATAATTGTTCAAGCAGTTTCAGAGAAGAAGATTTTTGAATGCAGTTTCGAAACTTAAAGGGCCTATGTTAATCTACGTTCCCTGCTGGCAGGTATTTAACATAAAACTTTGAAAAGGGTCACCCAAGGACTATCATATCAAAATTCTACTGAAATGTTTAAGAAGTTTCAGAGCAGATCTTTTTATGCATTTCCCATTGGGTCCTATGTTAAACTAAGTTTTGCCACTGGTGGCCATGTCAGAAGACGGATCAGCACCAAAATAACAAACTTAGTCAAAATCTCACAAGTTTCATTTATGCAGTGTTTAAATTGAATCCATTCAGTGGTTCTATTATATCTTTGTATGCATTTCCCCTTAGGGCCCAATTCATTGCTGGCGGCTATATTGGATGATGGATCAGCACCAAAGAAACAACACTTGGTCAGCTTCTCATAAGCATCATTTATGCAAAGTTTGGTTTAAATCTATTCAGCAATTCTCTAGAAGATCTTCTGTTAAATTAAGTTCACAGCTGGTGACACTTGGTCAGCACCTGACAGGCATCATTCATGTCATGTTTGATTCAAACCTATTCAGCAGTTCTCTAGAAGACCTTTGTACGCATTTCCCATAGGGTCCAATGCTGTGGAACATATACGATGTCGGATCGGCACCTAAGTAAAAATACTTAGTCAACATCTCATAAGAATTATCAATGCCAAGTATGGGTTAAAGCAATTCAGTGGTTCTCAAAAAGAAGTGTTTTGTATGCATTTTACCATTGGGTACAATGTTAAAATTTAGTTCCCCGCTGGCGGCCATTTTGATGACAGATCGGCACCAAAGTAGTAACACTTGGTCAGCACCTCATAAGCATCATTCATGCCAATTATGGGTTAAAGCAATTCAGCGGTTCTCAAAAAGAAATTCATTGTATGCATTTTCCAATAGGGTCCAATGTTAAAATGAAGTTCCCCACTGGCGGCCATGTTGGATGACAGATCGACACCAAAGTAACAACACTTGGTCAGCACCTCATCAGCATCATTCATGCCAAGTTTGGTTCAAATCCATTTGGCGGTTCTCAAGAAGTTCTTTGTATGAATTTTCCCCATTAGGTCAAATAGTAAACTAAGTTNAAACTTGACCTCTATCTCAAAGCGTTTTTGAAATATAGAACAAAAAGTATAAAATCATGAAAAATTTGACCAATAAAGGGCCACAACTCATATATAGGTACTTGGATTTTCTTCAAAATTTCCATGTGGGTAAATCTTAACATGCTGACCATTTTTGCAATTTAAACTTAAACTCTATCTGTTACAGTTTTTTAAATAAAAAATAAACATCAAAATTTTGAAAATTTTACGGAAAAGGGGCAATAGCTCTAAGACGGGTCATCAGATTTTCTTCAAAATTTCAGCATGGGTAGATCTTCTCATGCTGATCATTTCTAACAAGTGTCAGATTTTTTATATCTGTAACGGTTTTTGAGATACTTGACAAAAACTGTAATTTACCCCTATGTTCGATTTTTAGTAATGGCAGCCATGTTGTTTGACCTAAGACATACAAAATAAGAAATTTGAAACTAAATACCCTAGTGATAATGCAGTTGAAGTTTGGTTCAATTTGACCTAGTGGTTTCAGAGGAGAAGATTTTTGAAAGTGAGCTAACGACGGACGATCAACGGACGACGGACAGACGACGGACGGACGATGGATGCCAAGTGATGGCAATAGCTCACCCTGGCATAGCCAGGTGAGCTAAACATTGACTAAGTTGGTAACGCATCCCACAATACGGCATAATTATACAAAGCTTCTGATAAAATTTCACATCTGTACCCTTGCTAAGATAAATGCGAAAAAAAGTTACTCTATAATGCTACAAGTGTCAATCAAAGTGCTGATAGCACTAATGGAACGATTGGACTCTATGCATCTTTAAAAAAATATTAACAAATTATGTGTGTCAAACAGAATCCAGTACTATCCCAACCAATTTTTGATTTACCTAGAACTAATCTCTACTGCTGGAAACAATTAATGAAATATATTATTTGTTAAATAATTCAAATGTAGAAGAATATTAAATGTGTTTTTGCCATATTTTGCCAGGCCAAGACACTCATATAATTTAAAAGATACATAAACAGTGGCGGATCTATAGTCTTTCTGCAAAGGTTAGGGGGCGGGCAACCCATAATTTCTCAAAAAAAAAATTAAAATTTTTCCCACCTAAGGGGGGTGGGGGTGCCCCCTAAATCTGCTGCCACTTATAAATGAGCACCAACTTAGGACTAGTGTTACCACAGCTCTTAGGTTGCATAGATATCTATAATTATTGGATGTTTTTGTGGGAAAATACAACTCTAGCTTTACACCCATTTAAGCTGCATGCCTTCTCTATAAAGATCAAACATATATCCCATCAAGTGTAGAACCACAAAATGTTGCACTTTAAAACCACAAAATGTTGCACTTTATAACCACAAAATGTGTTGCACTTTAACGGATGCCTGAATTCAAAGACAAAAAAGCTAACTTTCAGAGCAACCAATAATTTAGATTTGCATGGTTTTCAAATTACTCATCTAGAAGATTGGACAGGTTCCAGTGTCTTGAAATTTTTCAATAAAGCAATGATCTATCCTTCAGCCACTTTATGTATATATTAAAAAAAAATAAATAAAAATAAAATGAAACAAAAATTAAACAAACTAAATAAAAAATAAATAACTGAAAACACTGTCTTTATTAGAAGAAAAGAAGTTAAAATCAGTAGGTAGTGTGGTATCATTTTCTTATCATTGTGATAAGAAAAGTATCTGAGTTTTTCTATCTTTAAAAATCATTCAAATTAATCAAAATAAAAAAGGAAAAATTAGAAACAAATACTAATAGTTTTCTATTGTTAGTTGAACAGAAGTTTAAGTCTGCAGGTAATTACTTTTGATAAAAAAACTGTCTTTATTTTTCAATCTCTACTTAACTAACTGCATAAGTGATTGTTTACACATATATGCACAATCTATTTATAGACTAAGCAAACGGAAGTAAACAGCTGATTTTGGAAAATACTGCTGTGTAAAAATACACATTGCTCTGTTTAATTTCAGTATAAAAATCAAAATCATTCTGCCAGATTTAATCACTTCATTTGATATGTTTTATAATTAAGGTGTATATAAATTAAGAGGTAATTTATTCAGCTTGTCTGCCGACACACGTATCCAAAGGAAGCAATCAACCATGTTAATCAAATGACCGATAAATGACCACTTGTTTATAAAATCAATAACAGACTGTCACACAAATTCAGTTTTATCAATCTTTATTACTGACATAGCTATCACTTTCAAATAAATTAGGGTAATCAAGTTATAACAATATTCTTGTCCATTAGTATGCGATTGATATCCACCTGTTCATTTGTCAACAAATAAATTACTCCGCAAAAAAAAACGGAAGTGAATTATGAACTATATTCCAGCGTATGTTATGTAAAAGGTAGAGAGCAGGCAAGAAACTTCTGGTAATCCGGGTTTGGTAGTTCGTGACATGGAAACGATTTTCCAATCGTTCCAAAAATTATCTAAGTCAGTAAACAGGAAGTAGTATCCTGATTAATCTGAACAGGCATCCCGAAATATGGCATGACTTTACAAAGCTTCTGACAAACTTCCAGATCTGTATCATATAACACTGCAGAGAAATTACTTTATAATTCTACAATAAGTCCGAAAACAGAAAGTAGCATCCCCATTTGTCTGAAAACTCATCCAACAATATGGCATGACTATACAGGGCTTGAGACAAAATTTCAGATCTGTATCATATAAGACTGCAGAGAAAACTTTGACGAAAAATCTCGTCATAGTGCTACAGGTGTCAAAATTGACTAAGTCGGTAAACAGGAAGTAGTCTCCCGATTGGTCTGAAAATGCCTCCCACAATATGGCATGACTATACAAAGCTTGTGACAAAATTTCTGATCTGTATCATATAACACTGCAGAGAAAACTTTGACGAAAAATTACCCCATAATGCTACAGGTGTCAAATTGAATAAGTCAGTAAACAGGAAGTAGTATCCCGATTAGTCTGAAAACGCATCCCACAATATGGCATGACTATACAAAGCTTGTGACAAAATTTCAGATCTGTATCATTAAAGACTGCAGAGAAAACTTTGACGAAAAATTACCCCATAATGCTACAGGTGTCAAAATTGACAAAGTCGGTAAACAGGAAGTAGTATCCCAATTGGTCTGAATAGCATCCCACAATATGGCATGACTATACAAAGCTTGTGACAAAATTTCAAATCTGTACCTTCTACCATATTGGAGATAAATGGGACGAAAAAGTGTTAGGGATGGACCCACACACACATGCACTCACGCACACATAGACTGAAAACAGTATACCCCTATCCCCGATGAGGAGCGGGGGTATAATAATTACTACATACACAAGCTAAGAAATCTTTGACAAAAATTTCAATATTCGACTACAATGAAAAAATTTAAAGTTGTCGGTTAACAGGAAGTAGATAAGTGATGGACTAGAAAAGGGTAGACACGGTACAACTCATCATACTTAAGCTTCAGACCAAATATCAAATCATTACTACGTACACAAGACGAGAAAACATTGAAGAAAAATTTCAACATATGGGTATAATGGGAGTCCGTAAACAGGAAGTAGTATTTGCACAGGTCTGAAAAACATCCGACGATATACAAAGCTTCTGACAAAATTTCAGATCTGTACCCTTTACCACTGCTGAGATAATTGCGACAAAAATGTGTTACGGATGGACCCACACACATATCCACACGCACACACACACAGACTGAAAACAGTATACCCCTATCCTCGATGGGGAGCGGGGGTATAAAAATTTCAATATATGGCTTTAACGGCAAAAATGGAAGTTATCAACAAACAGGAAGTAGATGAGTGACATACTTGAATAGGGGAGACACGGTACAACTCATCATACCAAAGCTTCAGACCAAATATCAAATCATTACTATATACACAAGCTGAGAAATCCTTGATGAAAAATTTTAATATATGGCTGTAATGGAAAAAAACTAGAGGCTCAGACACTGAGCCTGTATCGCTCACCTGACAAAATGCTGAACAGCAGGATTTTTCGATGTTCTGTATGGTGGCCATGTTTTTTATGTGAATTTCCCATAGGACCAAAATAAACTTTGTTCTGTGCTGGTAGCCATGTNGGACTTGAAAAAGGGGAGAAACTGTACAACTCATCATACCAAAGCTTCAGACCAAATATCAAATCATTACTACACACACAAGCTGAGAAATCCTCGAAGAAAAAATTCAATATATGGCTATAATGGAAAAATTGACTAAGTCGGTAAACAGGAAGGAGTATTTGCACAGGTCTGAAAATACATCCCACATTATAGCATGATCATATAAAGCTTCTGACAAAATATCAGATCAGTACCTTCAACCAGTGCCGAGATAAATGCGACGAAAATGTGTTACGGATGGACCAACACACACACACACCCACACACACAGACCGAAAACAGTATACCCCCTATCCCCGAAGGGAAGCGGGGGTATAGTCAAAATATTTGGAAATTTATATACCAAAATGTGTAAAAGCTGATAGAGAACAAATTAAAAGTAGGATCCAAGTAGTAAAGTAATCAAAGCGTCAAAACGCAGTATGACTGTTTTCTAGCTTTATGATCGCACGCAAGCAAGAAATTTACAGCTTACTATACATAGTGTTTGCAACTAGAGTAGGGGTAGTAAAAAATCAACAGAAAGTTTTTTTTTGGCAGAGACATATATAATAGATCTACATTTGTGTATATGTCATTGTTTCTGGTATTGAATTGCAAGTCTTTAGATATTATCGCTTTCATTTTAGGGCTGTTCCAGAAAAGTTGGTCTGGTACCATTTGAAGGCACTTCATATAAATTTCTGTGGGTGGTTGTGTTTTCTTCATCCGTTTGTATTGTACATATGGGGAAGAATTCT
>MJUU01029591.1:258216-275703 GCA_002080025.1 Modiolus philippinarum | reverse complement strand
ACATATAGTGACTAACAATCCTACAAAATTTGAACAAAATCCAATACACGGTTTCCGAGGAGTTGCGTCCACAAGAAAGTGAGACAGACAGACGGACGGACGGACGGACACACGGACGCAGACCATTACTATGTCCCACTGTCGCGGTGCGGCGGGGGACAAAAAAAGTCAATAACTACAACACAGGCACTTGGATTTTCTTCAAAATTTCAGAGTATGTAGATCTTGATATGATGAATGGCATAGCCAGGTGAGCTAAAAACTGCATCAAAATCGGACAAAAAATGAAAAAAATAGATTTTTGAGATTTCCCCCTTTTGGGACCCATTTATCTCATGAACGGTACATGCGATGTGAAATCTGTTGACATAGTACTGATTGGAAATTTCCTAAGGAGAACACTGAAAGAAACCCCATAAAAATCAGATATATAATAAAGATTCTACAGTCAAATATGTGAAAACATCAAATGTAACTCTTTTTGGCCCCTTTTTAAAAAACGGGTGGGGCCCCAATGACCAAAACTATGCCAAGCCTTCCTTTTGTGCCAAGGAGCATTGTGTTAAAATTTCATAAGGATTGATCAACTGGAACTTCAGTTATTGCCCAAAAACAAAAGTGTCTACAGACGACGACAACGACGACGACAACGGTCGTATAACTAGAGGCTCAGAGACTGAGCCTGTATCGCTAACCTGACAATATTTCTCTGCCATGCATGACCAAAAACGATGTTTTTTACCAATGGAGGTCTAATGTTTAGCTATGTTCTCTATTAGCACCTGTGTTTTTTTGTCCTATTGACATGAGTAAACTTTGCAAAGGACCTTCTATTCAAAATTCCAATACAATTTGCTTCAACAGTGTAAAGAAGATGATGAAAATGTGATTTTACCCAATAAGTCCAATGTAAAATGTACGTTCTGTGCTGGCCGCCATGTTTTTTTTGTCAAATAAGAACAAAATGAGCAATCTTTGTTAAGGACCTTAATATACATCAGTCCTATATAGTTGGATTAAAATTGCTACAGCGGTTACAGGGGAGAAAATGAAAATGTAATTTTCCCATAGGGCCAAATGTAACATGAGGTTGCACGCGTTGTCGTGCTAGGTATACCCCCACTCGTTTTGTTTTGAAAATTAAAAAGGAAAAAAAATGGCTTAGTCCCGCTGAACAGGAAGTAAATATCATAAGGCGACCAAAATGGGAGACGACACATTCCCACTAAATATATACCAAATTTGAAATAAATCGGCCCAGCAGTAGCTGAGAAAAGTGCGACGAAAATTTTCACTATGTTAAATAAAGGGAAAAATGGCTAAGTCCCGTCAAACAGGAAGTTGATATCATAAGGCGACCAAAAAAGGAGATGACGCATTCCACCTATATATAAAGTCAAATACCAGATTTGAAATAAATCGGCCCAGCAGTAGCTGTGAAAAGTGAAACGAAAATTTTTACTATGTTCAATAAAGGGAAAAATAGCTAAGTTCCGCCAAACAGGAAGTTGATATCATAAGGCAACCAAAATGGGAGATGACGCATTCCACCTATATATAAAGTCAAATACCAAATTTGAAATAAATCGGCCCAGCAGTAGCAGGGAAAAGTGTGACGAAAATTTTCCCTATGTTCATAAAGGGAAAAATGGCTAAGTTCCGCCAAACAGGAAGTTGATATCATTAGGCGACCAAAATGGGAGACGACGCATTCCACCTATATATAAAGTCAAATACCAAATTTGAAATAAATCGGCCCAGCAGTAGCTGAGAAAAGTGCGACGAAAATTTTTACTATGTTCAATAAAGGGAAAAATGGCTAAGTCCGCAAAACAGGAAGTTGATATCATAAGGTGATCAAAATGGCAGACAACATTTTCCCCCTAAATATAAAGTCAAATACCAAATTTGAAAGAAATCCGACCAGCAGTAGCTGAGAAAAATGCGATAAACCTCGGACGGACGGACGGAAGGACGGACGGACGGAAGGACGGACAGACGGAAGGACGGACGGACGGACAAGGGGTTCCAATATACCACCCACTCACGAGTGAGGGTATAAAATGTGATTTTCCCATAGGGCCCAATGTTAAACTATGTTCCATGCTGGAAGCAATGTTTTTCATCTAATCAGAATGGACTGAGCAATTTTTATAAAGGACCTTTAATACATCATTCCTGTAAAATTTGGTTGAATTTGCTTTAGAAGAATTAACGGAAAATATAACAATGTGATTTTACCATAGGGTTCAATGTTAAACTTTGTTCCGTGCTGGCGGCCATGTTTTTTATCAGATTGAGCAATCTTTGTAAAGGATGTTAAGTACATCATTCCTGTAAAGTTTGGTTGAATTTGCTTCATCCATTTCAGAGCCGCCGTGCGTGGTCCCGGCTTATGAATAGGCCCACAGCATCCTCTGAGCTTGGAGTATGAGTCTTCCTAACAGAGGACCCCGATGGAACCCTGGGATATAGAAATAGGACCTAGTATCTCCGGCTTGCGGGGTGTGACCCCTCCTTAACAGAGGCTGACCCCGAGGGTCCCGGGATATAGAAATAGGACCCATTCCGTGGTTGTGCGGGGTTAATAAATACACAACCCATCTTTCGGATGGGATGTAAACTCAGGTCCACGTGTTGGAAGAAATGCCACGCTTCCTGCACGTTAAAGAACTGTTGTAGCAAGCTCTTTTTGGGGTGGTCCGTAGGTGATCGGCTACAAGGCTTAATTCCCCGCCCTTTACGATTTCACCCTTCTTTTCCAGTGGCAGTCATAATTTCCCGTCCCATGGCACTTTCCATGCCCCAAAGTTATTATTTATTAACAAACTTGTTCTCGTCTTGATATAGCTGAAATATTGCTGAGTAGACGTTAAACAATATTCAATCAATCAAACAATCCATTTCAGAGGAGAAGATGAAAATGTGATTTTCCCTTGGAGTCAAATGTTTAACTTTTGTTTTTTGCTGGCGGCCATGTTTTTATTGGATCGGTACAAAACGAGCAATCTTTGTTAAGGACCTCTAGTTCATCATTCCTGTAAAGTTTGGTTGAATTTGCTTCAGCCATTTCAGGAGATGTGATTTTCCCATAGGTCCAATGTTAAGTTACGTTCCGTGCTGGTGGCCATGTTTTTTTAATCGGATCGTAACGAAATGAGCAATCTGTGTTTGTTGAATTTGCTTTAGCGGTTTCAGAAGAGAAGATGTAAATGTGATTTTCACGTAACATCCAATGTTAAAATATGTTTCGTGCTGGCGGCCATGTTTTTCATCAGATCAGTACACAATGAGCAATTTTTGTTAAGGACCTTTAGTACATCATTCATGTAAATTTTGGTTGAATTTGCTTCAGTGATTTCAGAGGAGAAAATGAAAATGTGATTTTCCCCATAGGGTCCAATGTGAAACCTAAGTTCCTCGCTAGCGGCCATGTTTTTTATATTATTATAGGAGCTGTAGTACATCATTCCTGTAAAGTCTGTTTGAATTTGCTTTTAGCAGTTTCAGGAGAAGATGTAAATGTGATTTTCCCATAGGGTCCAATGTTAAACTATGTTCCGCACTGGCGGCCATGTATTTTATCGGATCAGAACAAAATGAGCAATCTTTGTAAAGGACCTTTAGAACATCATTCCTGTAAAATTTGGTTGAATTTGCTTCAGTAGTTTCAGAGTGGAAAATGAAAATGTGTTTTTCCATAGGGTCAATTGTAAAACCAAAGTTCCTCGCTGGCGGCCATGTTTTTATCGGACAGGAACGAAATGAGCAATCTTTGTAAAGGACCTTATTACATCATTCCTGTAAAGTTTGTTTGAATTTGCTTCAGTGGTTTCAGAGGAGAAGATGAAAATGTGAAAAGTTAACAGACAACGGAGGGATGACGGACGTAAAGTGATGGCCATAGCTCACACTGACCCTTTGGGTCAGGTGAGCTAAAAATTCATAAAGGTTCCATGTGTCTCGCCTGCTCAGTAAGGTATCATGATTATAATCAGGACAATACTAACGTTTATATACTTTCTGTATTCCAAACTAGAGGCTCAGAGACTGCGCCTGTATCGCTGACCTGGCAAAATGCTTCTACGCCATACATGACTAAAAAAATGTTTCCTTACCAATGGGGTCAAATGTTTAGCTATGTTCTTTATTAGCACCCATGTTTTTTGTCTGATCCTATTGAAATGAATAATTTTTGCAAAGTATCTTCTATACATTTCAGATATGCTGGCGGCCATGCTTTCTCACAGATCGAAAAAATTTCGGCAAACTAAGAAAAGGACCATCCATACATCATTCCTGTTAAGTTTCGTTCAATTTGCTTCAGTAGCTTCAGAGGAGATAGTCAATAATTGCTTTTCCCGTAGGGTTCCATGTAAAAGTATGTTCTTCGTTGGCGGCCATGTTTTTTGGCGGATTGAAAAAATTTCTGCAAAGTAAAGGACATTCCATACAGCATTCCTGTAAAGTTTGGTTCAAGTTGCTTCAGTAGCTTCAGAGGAGATAGCAAATATTTGCTTTTTCCATAGGGTCCCATGTTAAACTATGTTCTGCACTGCCGGCCATGTTTTTTCACGGATCAAAAAAATTTCGGCAAACTAAGTAAAGGACCTTCCATACATCATTCCTGTAAAGTTTGGTTCAATTTGCTTCAGTAGCTTCAGTTTATTGATTGATTGATTGAATATTGTTTAACGTCTACTCAGCAATATTTCAGCTATATCAAGACGAGAACAAGTTTGTTAATAAATAATCACTTTGGGGTATGGAAAGGGCCATGGGACGGGAAATTCTGACTGCCACTGGAAAAGTAGGGTGAAATCGTCAAGGGCGGGGAATTTAGCCTTGTAGCCGATCACCTAAGGACCACCCCAAAAAGAGCTTGCTTAAAGGGTTAACGTGCAGGAAGCGTGGCATTTCTTCCAACACATGGACCTGAGTTTACATCCCATCCGAAAGATGGATTGTGTATTTATTAATCCCGCACAACCACAGAATGGGTCCTATTTCTATATCCCGGGACCCTCAGGGTCAGCCTCCGTTTAGGAGGGGTCACACCCCGCAAGCCGGAGATACTAGGTCCTATTTCTGTATCCCGGGGTTCCCTCGGGGTCCTCTGTTAGGAAGACTCATACTCCAAGCTCAGAGGATGCTGCGGGCCTATTCATTAGCCGGGACCGCGCACAGCAGAGCTTCAGAGGAGATAGCAAATATATGCTTTTTCCCATAGGGTCCAATGTTAAATCTAAGTTCAGCGCTGGCGGCCATGTTTTTTAGAGGATCGGAAAAATTTTGGCAAACTAAGTACAGGACCTTCCATACATCATTCCTGTAAAGTTTGGTTGAAATTGGTCCAGTGGTTTCAGAGGAGATAGCCAAAATGTGAAAAGTTTTCGGACGACGACGACGGTTGACAACGGATGCCAAGTGATGGCCAGGTGAGCTAAAAATAACTGGTCTGTAAGAGTTTCAGGAATTTACCAAAATTGGAATCAAATATTTTTGCAAATTAGGTATTGAAAATGACTGTTTTCACCAAAATGTATTTAAAATGGTATAGTTGCTAGGCAAAATTTCAAAAAATAAAAGACCTTGAAGAGTTTCAGGAAATTTATCAAAATTGGAATCAAATATTTTTGCAATTCCATTATTGATAATTACTGTTTTCATCAATATATTTTTTAAAAAGTATGGTTGCTAGGTAGAATTCCAAAAATTAATAGGTCTAAGAGAGTTCCAGGAAATTTACCAAAAATCAGAATAAAAACTTTTTGCAATTTTATTCATTAAAATATTTGTTTATTTCAAATGCACTCAAAAACCATGGTTGCTAAGAATTTCAAAAAATTGCATGTCTTGGACATTTCCAGGAAATTTACCAATGTCGGAACCCTGTCTTTTATTTCTTACGCGTTCAAAATTATGCTTGGCGTCAAAGAATTGCCTTATTTTCAAAATTATATGCAAAATTTCAAAAATTATCGGTCTTTGATATTTTCAGGAAATTCACCGAAGTTGGAACCATAATAAAAATTCCAACTGCTTGTTCCATATCTGACTGCATGCAGCAATGTCAAATTTTAATGAAATTCTGTTAAGATACAAACACTTAAATCACTTTCTCAAGAACTTTTATTTGTGGATTAACATTGAAATATTTATCAAAAAATGGAAGAATGTGTCCATGGGACACGGATGCCCCCGCCTCCTTGCAATCGAAACCCATAAATTATTAAAGGCATAACTATATACAATATATATTTATCAAATATTATTAGAAAGAATCTNAAAAAATAACTGGTCTGTAAGAGTTTCAGGAATTTACCAAAATTGGAATCAAATATTTTTGCAATTCCATTATTGATAATTACTGTTTTCATCAATATATTTTTAAAAAAGTATGGTTGCTAGGTAGAAATCCAAAAATTAATAGGTCTAAGAGAGTTCCAGGAATTTACCAAAAATCGGAATCAAAAATTTTTCCAATTTTATTCATAAAAATGTTTGTTGATTTCAAATTCACTCAAAAACCATGGTTGCTAAGAAGAATTTCAAAAACTTGCATGTCTTGGACAGTTTCAGGAAATTTACCAATGTCGGAATAAAATATTTTTGCAATTCCATTATTGACAATTACTGTTTTGATCAATATATTTTTTTAAAGGTATGGTACCTAGATAGAATTCCAAAAAGTAATTGGTATAAGAGAGTTCCAGGAAATTTACCAAAAATCGGAATAAAAAATTTTTGCAATTTTATTCATTAAAATGTTTGTTTATTTCAAATTCACTCAAAAACCATGGTTGCTAAGAAGAATTTCAAAAACTTGCATGTCTTGGACAGTTTCAGGAAATTTACCAATGTTGGAATAAAATATTTTTGCAATTCCATTATTGACAATTACTGTTTTGATCAATATATTTTTTAAAGGTATGGTACCTAGGTAGAATTCCAAAAAGTAAATGGTCTAAGAGAGTTCCAGGAAATTTACCAAAAATCGGAATAAATAATTTTTGCAATTTTATTCATTAAAATGTTTGTTTATTTCAAATTCACCAAAAAACCATTGTTGCTAAGAAGAATTTCAAAAAATTGCATGTCTTGAAGAGTTTCAGGAAATTTACCAAAATTGGAATCAAATATTTTTGCAATTCCATTATTGACAATTACTTTTTTCATCAATATATTTTTAAAAAAGTATGGTTGCTAGGTAGAATTCCAAAAATTAATTGGTCTAAGAGAGTTCCAGGAAATTTACCAAAAAGTGGAATCAAAATTTTTTGCAATTTTATTCATTAAAATGTTTGTTTATTTCAAATTCACTCAAAAACCATGGTTGCTAAGAAGAATTTCAAAAAATTGCGTGTCTTGGACAGTTTCAGGAAATTTACCAATGTTGGAACCCTGTTTTTTATTTCTTATGCGTTCAAAATTATGCTTGGCATCAAAGAATTGCCTTATTTTCAAAATTATGCACAAAAATTTCAAAAATTATCAGTCTTTGATATTGTCAGGAAATTTACCAAACCACAATGAAAATTCCAACAGCTTGTTCCATATCTGCACACTGCATGCAGCAACGTCCAATTTTAATGAAATTCTGTTAAGATACAAACACTTAAATCACTTTTATTTGTGGATTAACATTGAAATATTTAGCAAAAAACTAAGTCAAAATATGCAAAAAATATGGAAAAACAAAAAAAACAAAAAATCCAATTTTTTCAGCTGGAGATAATTTTCTGACCATCATCTAAGTTTTGACCACTTTTCAATAAATTGCAATAAGATTTAATAACTTTATTCAACTTCTAAAAAACTTTAATCTGTGGGTTAACATTCAATTTTTTTGCAAAAAAAAAAACTAAGTCCAAATACGGAAAAAATACGGAAAAATGAAAAAAATAAATTTCAAAATTTTCATCTGGAGGTAATTTTCAGAACATTTTCTAGCTTCTGACCAGTTTTTATGATATTCCAATAAGATTTAATAACTTTATTCACCATCTAAAAAACAAAAAAACTAAGTCCAAATACGGAAAAAATATGGAAAAATAAAAAAAAAATTTCCATTTTTTTTAGTAGAGGTAATTTTCTGACCATTATCTAGCTTCTGTCCAATTTTGACACAATTCTATGAAGATTAAATGACTCTATTCAAGCTATGAAAAACTTGTGCAATTGTTGACGCCGACGACGACAACAACAGAATTTGGATCGCTATGTCTCACTTCCGCGACATTCGTTGCAGGCGAGACAAGAAGATGACCTTAGTTGATACATAGACTTGTATAGCAAGAGTGTACTGATCAAGGATATGTTCTATTCCAAGGACAACACACTGCATTTTCAGTGCCCAAGCACCAAAATATTGCTACATGTATATATGTACTTAACTGCTATAATAAGTGTCATGAACATAAATCTCAAAGATACGCTTTATATGTAGAAGTCAAGTGTTTTCTTATCATGTGTCTATGATGATAAATAACGAAAGCACACCAGTTTCCGTAAATATAGAGGTTTGTGTCTCTAGATACAGCACATTAGTTTCAGAAGATAAAGAGGTTTTACCTTTAGAGGCTGTGTGTAGATATTGCACACCAGTTTCAGTATATAATGAGGTTTTACCTGTAGAAGTTGTGTGTGTAAGATGTAGCACACTAATTTTAGTGGATAAAGAGGTTTTACCTATAGAAGTTGTGTGTAGCACACCAGTTTCAGTATATAATGAGGTTTTACCTGTAGAAGTTGTGTTTGTAGATAAAGCACACCAGTTTCTGGATCCCTAAATGTGATACCTCGTGATGTCATACCATCTCCACTGTTAAATGAATCTGTCATGTAATTGCTGCTTTTCTCTGTTACATCTGAATATAGACATAGAGATATAAGAGACATAAACAACTTTGTTTTAAAAGTCTTATGACTTACCATTTTCCAAAATCAGAATAAGGTTTTTTTTCTTCTTTATTCAACCAAGAAAAGGTATTTTATTGAACAATCTTTTGTTAACAATTCCCTTTAATTTTTTTAAGTGTAACAAAAATTCAACTAAAGACACATTTTAATGCACAAGATGTGCAAAAATGCCAAATCAATTAAAACTATTTTCTGAGATCCGGGATAAAACAGGCTTAGAAATACCCTCCGCAGATGTCGTGGCAATTCATAGGATCCCAGGAAAAGCTGGTGCACCAAGACCTATTTTAATAAAATTTTTAAGAATGGAATCAAAANTCTGTAATATTGTCTTCTATGTATGTAATGTGTACTACAAGTATGTCAGTAATACTTTTGTCTCTTGTATATGTAAATGTTATCAGTTGCTATAAAAATAAAGAATTACAAAAAAAAACAAACTATTTTTGGAATGTGTCTACATGGTTTTATTCTTGGGTGTGTATTTGATTTGAAATGCCAATTTCAAGCTGTAAAACAAAAAAAAAAGGGTAAAAAAATTAAAAAAGATTAAAAAATTTATATGAACAAGAGCTGTCCCCAATGGCAGCCAAATATACCCCCCCCGCTCATTGAACTCTGAATCGATATTGTAAGAGCAAATCTAAGTGGGTGTGGGCACAATACAGGTGTGGACACAGTATAAGTATGAACACAATAATATAATCTTCAAGAAAGAACATTCCACAAAGGTTCCAATGAAACTACTCTGTCAAATCAAACAAATATAAAATTCACTCTTCTTTCCCCTCTTTGACATTGAATACAAAAAAACATAAGCTTAGAGAAATTTCATTACAACACTTTGAAAACAACTTTTCAAGAGAATTACAATGAAAAAAGGTGTTTTTCTCCCACAGTTGAATTTTATCTATGCTTTGAATTATTTCTTTGATAAATGTCCAATTCCCAAAAAATCATTGCAGAAGGAATCAAAGAAAGTCCAAGTCAAATTTTCTCCCCTTCTTGGTTCCAGATATATAATTATTTTCCTTCATGCACATCTCCGTATGATGTTCTTCCTTTGTGTAAAGTTTCATCAAAATCCTTCAAGTGGTTCAAGAGGAGTTGCGCTTACGAGGTAACCCATACATAGGGAATCAACAAAGTCAAGTCAAATTATCTCCCCTTCCTGGTTTCCGACAATAATTATATTCCTTCATGCACATCTCCATATAGCGTCCTTCCTTTGTGTAAAGTTTCATCAAAATCCTTCAAGCGGTTCAAGAGGAGTTGCGCTTACGAGGTAACCCCTACATAGGGAATCAACAACATAGGTAATCAACGATTACAAAGTTCGCCTCGTTATGGCACATGGACACAGAAACCCAATTTGGCCAGGGTGCTCATTTACCATCCCTAATGCATGTATACAAAGACTAGATGATCATACCATGTACAGTGACTGAGATCTGAACTCAGACGTAAACTTGAATGTAAGTCACTCAAGCGGAAAATAAAGGTCAAAGTGACTTAAGTTGACCTGGATGCTGACCTACCATCACAGATGCATGCACATGCAAGGTTAGATGATCCTACCATGTACAGTGACTGAGATCTGAACTCAGACGTAAACTTGAATGTAAGTCACTCAAGCAGAAAATATAGGTCAAATAAACCTAATTTTGCCTGGATGCTGACCTACCATCACAGATGCATGCACATGCAAGGTAAGTTGATCCTACCATGTACAGTGATTGAGATCTGAACTCAGACGTAAACTTGAATGTAAGTCACTAAAGCAGAAAATATAGGTCAAAGTGACCTAATTTTGCCTGGATGCTGACCTACCATCACAGATGCATGCACATGCAAGGTTAGATGATCCTACCATGTACAGTGACTGAGATCTGAACTCGGACGCAAACTTGAATGTAAGTCATTCAAGCGGAAAACATAGGTCAATGTGACCTAATTTTGCCTGGATGCTGATCTACCATCAGAGATGCATGCATATTCACAGTTAGATGATTAACTGAGACATGAACTAAAATGTAAATTTGAATGCAAGCCACTCAAGCTGAAAATATAGGTCAGAGAGACCTACTTTTGTTGGAGGCTGTGAGTTAACCAAAGATGCACCTGCATGCAAAGTTTGATGACCCTACATTACATAGTTACTAAGATATATACCCAAATGCGGAAACGGACGGGGACGTGGACACAGACCCGGACGAAGACGTCAGGGGTACTCCAACAGTCCCCCTCAACTTCGTTGAGGCGAACTAAAAAAGTCAAAGTCAAATTATCTCCCCTTCCTGGATTTGGAAAAAAATAATATTCCTTCATGCACATCTCCATATAGTGCCCTTTCTTTGTGTAAAGTTTCATCAAAATCCTTCTAGTGGTTCAAGAGGAGTTGCGCTTACGAGGTAACCAATACATAGGGAATCAACAAAAAAGTCAGTCAAATTATCTCCCCTTCCTGGTTTCAGCCAATAATTATATTCCTTCATGCACATCTCCATATAGTGTCCTTCCTTTGTGTAAAGTTTCATCAAAATGCTTTCAGTTGTTCAAGAGGAGTTGCGCTTACAAGAAGTGTGGACAGACGGACAGACCGATAGATAGACAGACAGACGGACGGACAGACAGACAGACAGACAGGGTGATTCCTATATACCCCCAAACTTTGTTTGCGGTGGGTATAATGATAGATAAATGTAATTTTGGACTTTCTTATGAGAGTAAAAATATTGCTAAAGAAACCAAAAAGCAAACTTCAACAGACCCATTTGACAAATATTAAAATTTCCAGGGGGAAAGTTCATTTTATGTGTGTAAACATTTTTTTGTTTCACTCAAATTGTGCACAAGCCTTTTCTTCCCTTTCAGATGAAGAAAAATCCATTTGCACTCAGCCTATATCTAATTGAGAAGAGCAACTTTGAAGCCTTCAGACTGTTTGTAATCCTCTTTAAATAAATAAAGCATTTAATTTTAAATAAATAAAGCATTTAATTATATCTAATTTACATGAAAATACATCCATTGTAAATTAACATATGTGCTGATAAATATTTACACCTGCCCTTTAGGTCATACAAATTTACACTTACACCCTTTGTAAAGTATAAACAAGTGTGCAGCTGCATTCAAATGCAGTATCTGAGCACGACTGCAAATTTGCATACAAAGGAATGTAAACCTGCATGTCAATGGGGCCTTGTTTTTTGTCAATTAACGAGTGCGCGCGCAGCTCTGGATTGACTTAGCAGTCACATAAAAAGGAAAAGACCTCATTGCGCATTTCTTACGCTTTATATGAAATTAATCCACAATATAATTCGCTGATCAGACATATTTTTTTGTAGAATCAGCCCTTCGATCGACGGATCAAAATTGTTAAGTAATGATCAATTAATTTCATCAATGAATACATGTGTACTATTAAAGTATTACCGAATCTCTCATTTGCTAGGTATTCGTTCGTCGGTGACGTGTATTGGACTCGATACATGTGTGACCTATGACCTTCCAAACATGAATGAATGGTAATGTCTTGAACTCCATCTTTGTAATCATCATGTCGGTATTTTGTTATTTATTTTCAACAAATTGTGATTTTATTAAAATGACAAAAAAGAGTAATATATTGTCAACAAGGAGAGGAATTACAAAACATCTAACATTAACGGTGTACAGTAAAAATGGTATATAAAATGATAATAAATATATGATAAGGACAATTATAATTACATTACTAATTATATGATAAGACCCCAACATTTTACACAGCTGCTGATCATGTACAAATGTATGTCAGTCACAAAGGCAACTGATCTGTACATCATTTTCGATCATTTCTAATTAGCTGATGGAAAGGGGTGACATTTTGCAGTGGAAAATAAATGAATAGGTATGTGTTTTTGAAATCATATTAATATAAGGTCATGAAGGTAGGGGTTTTGGAACACCAGCAGCAACCCTTTCAATACAGTATACAAGTGACCCTCAAGGGATAGCTGTGGCGCCAAAAATATAAAAAAAATCGTGATTAGGATTTAGAGACCCACATATCGATGTAGTTTCGTGACATATTCTTGAATATGGTTCCAGAGTTTTGTTGATTTCAATTTCATTTATGAATCCAATACATATTCTAGCACAATTCTAGTGCTGCTGATGAGGAATTAATTTCCGAAATGGCCATACAGCTCATTAAAATTATTGCAGTTGGGGTTAACATATGTGTTATGGTCTCATGTTCATTTACCCCATATCCTTTCATAAAATATATATATACAGAGTAATAAACCACAATTGTAATTCTGATAACTATAGCCTCCAAACTAGAGACAAACACACTTTTGTCGCAGTAATTTGCTCATTAATTTCAGTCGGCGTTCATTGACTCAGTACCTTCGTACTTTGAATTTTTTAATGAATTGTAACATAGAAATGAAAATATACTGGCAATTGAAAGAACAAACTTTGCTGTTCACGTAGAGAACTTTTAACATGGTATTTCAGAGTATTACATTGTGTGGTTACATGTACAATTAAATCTAACGGACAAAAGTTGAGGAAGTTGTGCATCTTACGATGGAGTTCTGAGATATAAAGCAATGAATTTAATATTCAATGAAATTATAGGTCATGCTTCCTGATATATATTTTTTAAAATATAATGGAGTGCCTAGTGGTATTTCCTGTTATTAATCAGACCTGTATCCCAAATCATGGTGTTAAATCTGTTCCCTAGCCTCTTTCTGGTCCTGACTTCCGTGTGTAACTTCCGTGTGTAAAGATGTGCTCCTAATCAAGAAGATAGTACCAGTGACCAGAGGGACATTTATACTCAGGATATTCAAAGGTAAGCGCCAATGAATATAACATTGGTGCTGGGTCTACCTTCGAATCAAAATACTCAGTGAACTGTGGACAAGGAGTCCATATTGCACAGTCATTGTTCTAGTTGCTTATTAGTGGGCTTTGCCAGGGGACACAAAGTTCTTGAACATAAGTTTAAGCTTCGGTGGGACCAGAGGTTGTCGTTTAGAGTGAGGTAGGGATAGTGGCTTGGAGCCCTATCTTCGCCTTTATTGAAGTGTGAGGCACAAGGGCACTGTGAACTTCTTGAGGGTTAGTTTGTTCTCAGAGTAGCACTGTGTGGAAAAGTGATTTTGGTGCTGAGTTAGGGCAAGACTCCCTGTCCAACTACAGGTAGACTCCTAATTTCAGGCACCACATGGTAGCCATCGGAGGATCTGGTGACTATCACTTGGTGAAAATGAGCATTTTGTCTTTACTTTTTACATTTATTACCTTATTATTTGCCTGCACAAGTTCCCAATTACTGAGTAGCCCATACTTTACATTTAGTACACTTGCTTGCTGGCTGCCACTCCTGTGGGGGTACGCCAAGCTAGTGCCCCTTGTGCCATGTATTAAGTTACCCCTGGTTTATGTTTAAATTAAAAAAAACTATATTCCCCTTCTAATTACATTATTGTGATGTTGTTTTTAACATTTGAATTGTACATTATGAGCATTATTAATTACTTACTGTATTGTATAACCATGTCCAAAATACAAATTAACAAATGGCCTTTTGATGATTTTTTGCTGTTGTCAGGTGTGAGACAGAGAATTGCATGCGAGTTGTGGCACACAAGGAGGGAAAGAGGGGGTGTTGAAGACCAGGTAGACATCCCCAACCTCTGCGTGTCCCTGGCATTATTATATGCTATTGACTTTGGGCCAGCTTATTTTACTGATAAAAGTTGGCCAGGGATAGTGATGTAGGGGAGGAGAGACAGAGAAAAATGCACGGGTGTTCTGTGGAACACATGTGTCGCCTGCACTATATATATTTAAGAATTCCCTATTTTGTTATATAATGACAAAGTTCAATGATAATCAGAAAAAATCAAAATGCATTGGCATATCTACAAAATATATTGAGGCATTCTGCAAGTTTGGTTGGAAAGTACCAAGCACTTTATGAGGAGTTGCAAATAATGGAGGCATACCCTTAAGACTCCAATGCGCTAAAATGAAGTCCAAAGATAGCTAGAAAATCTGAAAAAATAAAAATTAATGAAAAACTAAATGCATGGTGCACATCTGCAATATATATATTGAAGCATTCCTGCAAGTTTGGTTGGAAAGTACAAAGCGGTCTAGGAGCAGTTGTGGATAATGGAGGTATACCAATGACACTAATAAGCTAAAGTGACAAAGTCAAAAAATAGCTAGGAAATCTGAAAAATAAAAATAAATGAAAAACAAAATGCATGGTGCACATCTGCAAGATATATTGAAGCATTCTTGAAAATTAGGTTGCAAATTACTGAGCAGTCTAGGAGGAGTTGCAGATAATGAAGGTATACCCTATGACACCAATAAAATAAAATGACAAAGTCAAAAGAAAGCTAGAAAATCTGAAGAAAAAAAATCAAAATTTAATCAAAAACTAAATGCATGGTGTACATCTGCAATATATATTGAAGCACTCTTGCAAGTTTTGTTGGAAAGTACTAAGCGGTCTAGGAGGAGTTGCAGATAATGGAGGTTTACCCTATGAAACCAATAAGCTAAAATAACAAAGTCCAAAAATAGCTTCAAAATCTGGAAAAACAAAAATAAAGGAAAACTAAATGCATGGTGCACATTTACAATATAATTGAAGCATTCCTGCAAATTTCGTTGGAAAGTACCCAGCGGTTGAGGAGGAGATGCGTATAATGGTAAAAATTTTGGAGCCATACAGACAGACAGATACATGGACTGACAGACAGATGCAAGACGACGGATAGTGATCCCTATGTGTCCATCCTGCACTAGGTGCAGGCAAAAAATTAAATTCATGATGCACATCTGTAATATATAATGAAGCATTCCTGCAAGTTTAGTTGGAAAGTACAAAGCTATCTAGGATGAGCTGCGGATAATGGAGGTATAACCTATGACACCAACAAGCTGAAATGACAAACTCCAAAGATAGCTCGGTAATCTATAAAAAATAAAAACTAGAAATACTGTGAGCATTGCTCACTAAATGATACCCCCGCTTCCCCACATAAGCTACATGGATGGTAGCGTTCAAGTTAGGCTATTGGAAATCCCCAAAAATTGTGAGATCAAAAGCTAAAATAGGAGGTGCACTATAACCTTACTTGATAAAGAATATCTGAAAATTTTATCAAATTCCATTCTTTGGTTTAGATTGAGTTGCAGATTGCATACATGTACCAGTATCGTCCTCCCTAATGAAAATGCATGGTTAAGTCCATGTATGGCTATTGGAACCCAAAAAATTGGTCAGATCAAAATCTAAAATAAGAGGTGCATGATGGCATCATGTGATAAAGATTCTCTGAAAATTTCATCAAATTCCATCCTTTGATTAAGGAGGAGTTGCAGATTGTATACCAGAACCATTTCCACAATGCATGGCTAAGTACACGTTAGGCTATGGGGTACCCAAGAAATTTATCAGATCAAAATTTAAAATAGAAGGTGCATGATGGCATCATGTAATAAAGATTCTACGAAAGTTTCATCAAATTCCATTCATGGGTTTAGGAGGAGTTGTGGATTGCATACCAGCACCCCCCTCCCCCCATGACAATACATGGTTAAGTCCATGTATGGCTATCTGAAACCCAAAAAATTGATCAGATCAAAATTTAAAATGGGAGGTGCACAATGGCATCATGTAATAAAGATTCTCTGAAAGTTTCATCAAATTCAATTCACTGGTTTAGGAGGAGTTGTGGATCACACACCAGTACCCTCCTAATAATGACAATACATGGGCAAGTCCATGTATGGCTATCTGAAACCCAAGAAATTGATTAGATCAAAATTTAAAATAGGAGCTGCACAATGGCTTCATGTTATAAAGATTCTCTGAAAATTTCATCAAATTCCATTCATTGGTCTAGGAGGAGCTGCGGATACAATTTCTGACAACGGACGGACGGACAGACAGACGGACACAACAAATACTATATACCCCACTCAAAAAGCAGAGGCATAATAAATGAAAAATTAAATGCATGGTGCACATCTGCAATAAATATTGAAGCATTCCTAAAAGTTTGGTCGGAAAGTACAAAGTGGTCTAGGAGGAGTTGTGGATAATGGAGGTATACCAATGAAGCCAATATTAAAGCTACAAGATTGCTACGCGTAGCTATGTCCCCCGCCGCCACAGTAAAGTCAATAAAGTCCCATAACTCATGCAAAATTTTTTGAATCAAAATGGCGGCAGGATATGATCAACTGCATTAGGTTGCAAACAGCCAAGCAAAATTTCAGCAAAATCCATTAATTG
The DNA here is from genome assembly GCA_002080025.1 of Modiolus philippinarum. Lineage (NCBI taxonomy): Eukaryota > Metazoa > Mollusca > Bivalvia > Mytilida > Modiolidae > Modiolus > Modiolus philippinarum. The sequence continues at coordinate 258,458 of MJUU01029591.1, read as the reverse complement.
GATTTTGAGGAGATGTGTCCACAAAGTCTTTCTATGTTGTAGTATGTCGATAAAGTCCCGTAACTCACGTAAAATTTGTCCAATCAAAATGGCAGCATGATATGATCAAGTACATATGGTGGCAAATGTTCACACAAAATTTCAGCATAATCCGTTCAGTGGTTTCCCAGGAGTTGCGCCCACATAGTGTTCCTAAGCTGTAGCATGCGTTAAGTCGATAAAGTCCCATAACTCCTGTAAAA
>MJUU01029591.1:240639-258096 GCA_002080025.1 Modiolus philippinarum | reverse complement strand
AACAATGTGGAAATAATCAAAGTCCCATAACTCCCACAAAATTTGACGAATCAAAATGGCGATGCGATATGATCTAGTACTAATAGTGACTAACAATCCTGTAAAATTTGAATGAATTCAGGCCAACTGTTTCTGAGAAGTTGCATCCACAAGATTTGCCATTGTATAACAATGTGGAAACAATCAAAGTCCCATAACTCCCACAAAATTTGACGAATCAAAATGGCGATGCGATATGATCTAGTACTAATGGTCACTAACAATCCTGTAAAATTTGAATGAATTCTGACCAGCGGTTTCTGAGGAGTTGTGCCCACAAAAAAACAAGACACACGGACGCAGACCATTACCATGTCCCTCCTTCGCGTTGCGGCGGGGGACAATAAATGGTTTCTGAGGAGTTGCGTCCACAAGATCTCCATTTGTATAGTATTGCTAAAAATCGTCAAAGTCCCATAACTCCTATAAAAATTGACGAATCAAAATGGCGGTGCGATATGATCTAGTACATATAGTGACTAACAATCCTACAAAATTTGAACATAATCCAATACACGGTTTCCGGGGAGTTGCGTCCACAAGAAAGTGTGAAAGACAGACGGACGGACGGATGGACGGACGGACACACCGACGCAGACCATTACTATGTCCAACTGTCGCGGTGCGGCGGAGGACAAAAATGACAAAGTCAAAAAATAGCTAGGAAATCTGAAAATTAAAAATAAATGAAAAGCATAATGCATGGTCACATCTGCAACATATATTGAAGCATTCTTGAAAATTTGGTTGCAATTACTAAGCAGTCTAGGAGGAGTGGTATACCCTATGACGCCAATAAGATAAAATGACAAAGTCCAAAGAAAGCCAGAAAATCTGAAAAAAAATCAAAATTTAATCAAAAACTAAATGCATGGTGCACATCTGCAATGTATAATGAAGCATTCTTGCAAGTTTGATGGGAAAGTACTAAGCAGTCTAGGAGGAGTTGTGGATAATGGAGGTTTATCCTATGACACCAATAAGCTAAAATGACAAAGTCTAAAGATAGCTTCAAAATATAGAAAAACTAAATGCATGGTGCACATCTTCAGTATATAATGAAGCATTCCTGCAAGTTTTGTTGGAAAGTACTCAGCTGTTAAGGAGGAGATGCCGATAATGGTAAAAATTTTGGAGCCATACCGACAGACAGACCAACAGACAGACAGACAGACGGATAGACGCAAGATCACGGATAGTGATCACTATGTGTCGATCCTGCACTAGGTGGGTTGGATGGAGGCTTTGATTTGATAAGTGGGAATAGAGCTGGCCATCCTAGAGGGGGTGCTGACGGGGTGACCGGTGGACTTAGTGGTCCGGNCAAAAAAAAAAAAAAAAAACAAACAAAAAACAAACAAAAAAATTAAAAAAACATCACTAAAAGGTTCTACCAAACATTTAAAGCAGAGATTTCCTAGCCCCCCCTTCCATCACTTACACATATGAGTACGGCAATGAAGCAGGGTAAGGGGAATTAGATTCTGGTTTTAACAAAACCCATCCCCATCCCACAGGAGTGACTGGACCAATAGATACAGGGGTGCTTGGGCAAGGGGAAAGGAATGGATTGGGCTTTCAATTAGATTGATTGATTGAATATTGTTTAACGTCTACTCAGCAATATTTCAGCTATATCAAGACGAGAACAAGTTTGTTAATAAATAATCACTTTGGGGTATGGAAAGGGCCATGGGACGGGAAATTCTGACTGCCACTGGAAAAGTAGGGTGAAATCGTCAAGGGCGGGGAATTTAGCCTTGTAGCCGATCACCTACGGACCACCCCAAAAAGAGCTTGCTTAAAGGGTTCTTTAACGTGCAGGAAGCGTGGCGTTTCTTCCAACACGTGGACCTGAGTTTACATCCCATCCTAAAGATGGGTTGTGTATTTATCAATCCCGCACAACCACGGAATGGGTCCTATTTCTATATCCCGGGACCCTCGGGGTCAGCCTCTGTTAAGGAGGGGTCACACCCCGCAAGCCGGAGATACTAGGTCCTATTTCTATATCCCGGGGTTCCCTTGGGGTCCTCTGTTAGGAAGACTCATACTCCAAGCTCAGAGGATGCTGCGGGCCTATTCATAAGCCGGGACCACGCACCGCGGTTTTCAATTAGAAGTAGACTTTACAGGGAGTCCCAGTACACCAGGGTTACAGACTATAGCAGATATAGTGGGTGGAGATATAGGACCCCAGAGGAAAGGCAGAATGCTGAGGCATTACACCCTCCCAAGGGGAATTTGAGAGATTATAGCCCCGAGTATGATTTATGAGAGAGAACACCATCCAGGGAGTTCAGCCCACCAAACAGGGAGAGAGAGGAGAAGGTTGGGAAGAATTATGCCCTGCCAAAACACCGGCAATATCAAAGTGAACAATTGGAACAATCTGTATTTGAGTACAAAAGGACAATATCACCAAAAAAAGTCGAAATATATCTCCATCCCGTTCGGATAAAATTATGTAGTATTATCTACCTACTATTTATGTTCTTCCTGTTTCAGTCTCAGTATGTAGACATACAGACTTAACGATGGTAGGACAGACAAGGATTACACTATATGACCCTTCCACATTTATTAAGCATACAATTGATCTTTATGAGTTATGTCCCTTTTCTAGGCATTTTTTTTTTCATTTTTTTTCTCTTTATTACATATACATCATCATTTACATACATATTACACATTCATATATTCATTTATTAGACATCGAGTCCCTATACTCGCTGGCTTCCTACATACTCACACTTGCATTCAGCACACATATTCTATTTGAATAAAGCCTAAGATAGTATACAAATTGAATGAGACGTATTTTACACTTCAGTCCATCTATATATGAAAAGAAAATATGATCATGATACACATTGAAAGTTCGTAAGGGGCTGGTATCCATTCCACCATGCGGATCATCAAGATGATTACATATAAAATTTTCAAATCAGACTACAGAGTATTTGTTCACTCTCTTTTTTCGCTATATATTCTATATAAAATCACATTTTTTCAAAAAATTATTCAGAAGCCATTTCTTATCTGATTTCTTTAAAATTTGCACCATGAAAAAGAGAATTAAATCAATTTTCATTGTTAATTTGGATATAATTTTCTAAATTGTCATTTCAGAGAACGGATGATTTAAACACAAAGTAAAAATATAACGTCATATTTTTACTTGCATAAAGAAGGATTTTCCACAACAAAAATTTTACTTTCTGTTTAAATGATTGAAGCTTTAAAGCTACAACTTATAAAATTAATTCAAATTTATCCATATAAACTACATGAAATTATGTAATTAACAGTGGAAACTATTTCAAAATCGGATAAAAAAATGGCTTCACAATAATTTTTTGAAAATATGTCATTTTATATGAAATATATGGTGAAAAAACTCAGTGACTGAATACTTTTTGTACGTCTCTGTATATAGATGAAAGTAAAAAAGGTTCCATCAAAGTCTACTAAAACAGCCTTTCAAATTTATCGCACACATTTTCTCACATCAAATAAAAAAGTAAAATCTTATCATGGAAGAAATTCATCTGTCATAAATGCTGTTTCTTGGACATCTTTGAAATCTTCTGTCACTATTTTATTGAATTTCGAAAAATATCTATCGGCATTTGAAAAATGTATACATTCTTTATCTCGCAAAAATAACTGAATAATATTACCAATACATGTTTTTCCAATCAGTGATTCGTTTGATCCAATAGACTGTTTTACCATGATTTTGTCAAAAATATCAGTTATTTTCACTCGTTTTCGTTTCACCATTTTAGTTTGTTCTTTTGGTTGTGTACTAGACGCAGATTGGTCAATCACATCTAAAACTGATGAAATCGGTTTAGGCAAAATATCATCGTTTGTATTTTCAGTTTCAATATTTCCACATTGTATACTTTTTTCTGTTATTTTGGGTTCAATCTGAGAACTGTCAATATCTATTTCATTTGCATCAGATATATCACTTGTTGTTTGAAACACATTTGGTTTATCTACAGTTTGTTTGTTAGAAATAAAATTGTCCATTCTGATATTGTCCCGTTTAGCTGTTGCATTTGATTTGCGTTTTTTATGTTCACTCTGTCCATTTGTAAAAACAATCGACACGCAAGCTCTATCACCATCACCATGAACAGTAAATGATATTATGATAATAACATTGTGTTTAGCAATGACTATGCCAAAATAGTGGTCAGGGTTGAGGCCAAAGGGGAGTATGTGTATTCAACCCTGACCACTATTTTGGCATAGTCATTGCTAAACACAATGTATTTATCATTATTATGCTGACTGTGTCATTTATTTTCATGATTTTATTTCAATTTCCAAGTTTATAAATAGCTGTTCTTTTCATTTAGTTACTGTCAGTTTAAAATTTCTGTATTTCAAATACATGTTGTCATGGAAATTTGAAAAATAACTTTTTATGGCAAATCTCAAAAATTCATTTATTTCATGATATAAAAAAATCTCAAAAATTCATTTATTTCATGATATAAAATGAAGAGATAAGTAAAATGAATGGTCAAAAGTGGGGTAAAAACTTTATTTTATAAGAAATATTACCAAATTAAGGTTGATTTCTGTGACAGTAGATCCCTACAGGTAAAATTTTCATCACTATTTGATTGACAGTACTGTAGCCCCGCCTTCAAAGGCACGTGACAGGCATAGTGCATGGCTCTACGTATACTATGCCAAAATAGTATATCAGACACTATTAATGCAGTTTCTTACAGGAAGCATAATAAATTAGAATATTGTTCAAAAGCATTTTCGATAGTGGACAAAAGCAATGCTGGAAGTTGTTCCATATTATTACAAAATATTTTTACACAATATACTCAAATCTAGGCATAACCTCCTTAATGAGATGGCTTGATATCTAGAGAATGGCAAGATTAACATAGTCTAGTATGATGTCAATCCTCAAATTAACTGCATACCAAGATTTTTCAAGTCTTGTAACACCAAGAGCTGTGGCGGAATGGCAACAAATTATGCCCACGCTCACTGAACCCTGAATCAATACGGTATAAAGTACTAATTTCAGTGTGTGTGGACACAATACAGGTGAGGACACAGTACAAGTATGGACAGGATAATATAACTCCCCTTTTCAAGAAAATATACAAAGTTGACTTATCTCCCTTTCAAAATTTCAAGCAGCAATCATGTGATGAGCCCTTAAATCATTTTTATGTGTAGTAGGCAACCTTTCTGTAAAGTTTCATCAATTTTAGGCACTTCCAATTTTAATGCCTTTTTTCAGTTTTCATGGCAGGGCTCAAATTTGCCCCTAATTTAGGCGCCATGGCGCCTGGAATTATGATTTTGCGCCTTAAATCTGCCAATAGGTCGCCAGTTTGGCCGCCCCAAAAATGCATGTTGGTGATCAGCAAAATCGGATATATATCAAGTACATTTTAATCACTAATTATTGTCTTGAAATATAATGGTCGTAAAAAATATTTGCTGGCATTTGCTTGATAATGATTAAAGACAGATCAAGAGTTTTTGTAGCATTCTGTTGGGTCTGCTATTTCGGACACATTCCCAATGACAAAACTCCTAATTTTTTAAATTTGTTTCATCAAATACCTAATTGTTTGAAGTTTCCAAGTAACAGTACCGTATATTTTCGATTATAAGTCGGAAGGTCTTTTCGTGAAGAAAAACTTTGTATTTAGTGTTGATCACGATTATAAGTCGGTCGGAGATCGTTGTCAAGTTGTGTACCAAAACTTCAACATGTANCTAATTGTTTGAAGTTTCCAAGTAACAGTACTTGGAAACTTATGATTAGACTGATTGAAAATTCTCCAAAATGATCTAGGGCCTTTTTCCCAAAATACCCAGATAAAACCTGTTGATGTAAAACAAGTTTCACAACCTTACACCTAGCATCCCCTTAAAAAGTGAAACGACAACAAACTCTTAAAAAGCTATTTCTGAACCTGAAAGTCATAGTTCAGCTGTTAATAAAATGAAATAGATGAAAACATTGGTACCTCTGCTTTAAATGTATATACAGCTATACATGCGATCTTTCTAGTACCAGTACAGAACTAACCTCAGAAAAATTTTAAGAATTAGATAATGGCTGACTGATATGATAAATCTTTAACACCACGAGGTGCAGATACTGCAAGTGAAGAAAATACAAAGTGAACAAAGGGGAAACAATATCAATAATAAAATCTGTACAGTGCTTTAAATGTTAGGTTTTCAACATGGAAAATAAATTCCTCTCAGTAAGTGACAATTTGACAAGTAATGATTGGCTACTGAAATATTTTAACTGGCTTCTAAGTTTTTGGATTGGCTCCTAAGTTTAGGAGGTTAGGAGCCAGCTGGCTCCTTGTGTCAAAATGCTACTTTGAGGCCTGCATGGTAATGGCATCCATTTTGAAAAATCTGGGCCCCAAATTCATTTCTTTTGGTGCAAGGCAACCTTCCAATTAGGTTTCATCAAATTTGAGGCACATTTAATTTTCCCTCCTTTTTTCAATTCATGTTTCCATGGCAACGGCCCACAATTTTAAAATTTGGAGCACAAAATCATTTCTAATAGTACTAGGCTAACTTCCTGTAAAGTTCCATCCAATTTGAGGCACATTTAATTTTCCCCCCTTTTTTTCAATTTCAGTTTCCATGGCAACAGGCCACAATTTTAAAATTCAGAGCACAAAATCATTTCTATTAGTACTTGGCTAACTTCCTGTAAAGTTCCATCCAATTTGAGGCACTTTGAATTTTCCCACCTTTTTTCAGATTCCATGGCAACCGCAGCTATTTTGAATATTCCAAAAGATATGTGTTTGCACATCTACTTATTGTAAGTTAAATTCCATTTAAGCAGTTGGAATTCGTTTGCAAACTTTCTAAAAAACATGAAAAGTTGTGTTTTTAATTCGTACAGACGGACGGATGGACGAACGAACGGACAGACAAGGGTAAAACAATATGCCCAGGTCCCCCCCCCCAACTTTTTGTTGCTGGGGGCATAAAAAAAAATTTTTAATTTTTTTTATCACGGTTATGGTGGGTCCTTTTTTAAAGTGCCTTCCAACCCCTGTCTTTCCATCGCGGGGGCATAACAAACCTTTTGAATTCTCAGACACACTAGTGTTTGTATCTTTGGTTCTTCTTTTCTTTGCCCTCTCACTCATAAAATGATTGGCATGGTAGTCTGTACGAGCTGATCCTCCAATATTACCTGAAAAGATACATGTATAACTGATAACTTTACATGTATATATGCTGTGAGTGGGTTACAGTAATTTTCTTATACATAGCTTCTCTTTCTGCTGTGAGTGGGTTACATATAGTCTTTAACATTGTTTCCAGTTTATTATACATATTTCTCAAATCGAGATAGTTAAATTTTCACATTTTAAAGTTCAAGGTTTACCCGAGAACTTTAAAATGTAAAAATTTAACTATCGAGATGTGAGAAAATATCGTAATAAACCGGAAAACAATGTTAGAGATTGTTTCTCTAATTCATACTCAATTTATTTGAGGTAAAGCGATCTCTGTTGTCTCCAGTCTCAAGTATGCTACCATTTTGTTGCTATCGTCATTGCTATGTGTATCATTGTGCCATTCATTGAAAGGGGTGTTGAATATAATATTTTTGATAAAAATGCCATATTATCAATAAATTGAGTGATCTAAGTCATAAAAATGCAAAAACCATTTTGTTAGACAATGATGCAGGTGTTAATTTCATCAACATCCGGTTGCGCTATTTCTAGAAACTGGCACGAGACATTTACATGATTGACCAATCAGCAAGTGATATCAATTTCTAAACATGTTGTTTATTATTTTCATCTAACATTATCTGGGAAGTATTTATTTCAAACAAGAATTAGAGAAAGTATTTTTCTTATATATAGCTTCTCCTTCTGCTGTGAGTGAGTTACAGTATTTTCCTTATATACATGTATAGCTTTTTCTTCTGCTGTGAGTAGGTCACAGTATTTTTGCTATTAAGATGGTAAAATTTTAGGATTTTCAACATGCAAGCACTATCAAAACTCACAGATAGATTAAGATTTTGTTCTTTATATGATTTACAATTTTTCAAGCGATTTCTTTTGCTTTTTAACTCATTTTGCAAATTATTAGCTTTGACTGAATTGCAAAATATGAGCTAATTTTGGCTTGGTTAACTTTCAAAAACAGCAAAGTCAAAATTTCATAAGCCAACATCATATTCTGTATGAGACTTTGATTTTTGAAGGAGTTGTGGATTAGCAAAGATGCAGGATTGACAACACAAGACAATGGACAGTAGTATCTACATGTATCAGTAACCATGCTGACAGTGATTTGTACAGAGATTTTGATAAGATTTCATCACCAAGGACTTAAACTTGTCAAATGAATAGACTTACAAACAAAACTGTAATATACCTTTTTCTTTGTTAACTGATGTAGAAACTATGTCTGTTGTTTTTTCCATTGAATTAACAATCTGATCTTGTCTTTCCATGGAAGATAAAATCTGATTGATTACTTCAGGACTTATCTGTTGCACCTCACCATTTTCTGTTGTAATGTAGGAAGTTTCAGAGACTCCTAAAATAATAACAAAGATAAGTTATGTCTGGTTAAAACCATATTACAGTAAAAATTGAAAATAATATAAACAGTTTATTAATTTCAAAAAATTCACATTCTACCCACATAAAATACAATATGCTGATCAAACTATCAATTAACAGATTTATTTTGATAATTCTCGCAACATGTGAAATATATTTTTTTGATGTCTCCGTATTTGGTGGAAATTTTGCAAAATATCAAGCTGACTGTACTTGTTTTTTCTATTCATTATACTGAACTGTTCTATTTCTTCATGTTCTTCCTATTCTGAACTGTACTATTATTTCCTGTTTCATTTTTGTTTTCATAGTAAACATTTGTAAAATAATTCGTAAAGGTTCTGCAGAACCTAGTGTCTCGCCTGCTCACTCCACTGTCATTAATTTGGGCCTATATTAAAATGTGGTTGCCATGTAGAATTCCTTAAAACAATTTGTCTTTGTGGGTTTCAGAAATTTTACCGATTTTGGAATAAAAATTTTGAAATCTAACCATTAAAAATATTTTTGTTTTGACTAAAATTCATCCCAAAAAGCATGGTTTCTAACAAGAATTCCCCAAAATTGCTCGTCTTCGAGAGATTCAGGAAATTTACCAAAATTGGAACGGAAATCAAATTCCAAAAGCTTATTGTGCATCTATAGACTATATGCAACAATTCTACATCACAATTAAATTCCTTTATCCAAATTATGTTTAAACATTGTTGATATATGGACCTGCGATGAAAATTTAGCCAAATTCATTGATGCAGAAAATATAGGTCAAGATGACCTAATTCTAAGACTAATGTTGGTTACTACTAAAGATGTATTCACATACCAATTATCATCTGTCTATGGCATGTGGGTGCTGAAGAAATATGGTACAATCAAAAAACTTTTATTGAAAAAATGGCAAACTAGGGAAAAATTGGATTTTTTTTTTTTTTTTCAAAATGAACTTGGGATACAATAATGAAGTCGTACTGATTATTGTGCCAAAATTTCATTGATATTGGACATTATTTGAGAAAGTTATTGAAGTTCAAAAAAAGTTTAACATTAGCACTGGGTACGAGGTGCAACGCGAGAATTTGCCTTTTTGGGAGCAACTGCATTCCTGATTGCTGTTCACAGGTGAATTGTGGGACAAATCAAACGGCATTTAGATCCAGCATGACAATAAAGAAGTAAATAAGGCGAGAGTGTATTAGAGTTAAGTATATGCATAGATTATTATAAAGTTGGTCTTTAAATACATATGTTTGGTTCATCTAGGACTGTAACATGGTAAAGCAAAATATGGTACATTGTAGTAAATCAATTTTCCCTTCTAAACGTGTGTTAACTATATATGTTTATTTAGTACCACATTTTATAGGAAAAATAATTTGCTATAAGAATACCCATCTCAAAAGGTTCTGGACCTCAGTATTTAGATAGTAAACCAAAAGATGTCCAAAAAATGAAACTCCTTTTTGGCGACAATGCGAAATCTTTTTCACAAACAAGCGACTCCTTGTTAGTGTAAATTTAAACAGGTTGCAACACCTTTTTACTGTTTTTCGCAACACAATATTAATGTATACAAAAACACATCAAAACGTTGTAATTTCTTGTAGAGCGAAATGGGCATAGGAGAAATAAAATATATATTGACAAAAATTTTATTTCTATACAAGTCTAGAAAATGTACACATATTTTCTGATTTATGTCATAAATCCTAATGTTGTGAAGAGTGGAATTGTATCCTATAGAAATGTAAAGTGTCATTGGTATCTTTTACATGATAATTTCCATGTGCATCATTGTTGACTTATATTTTTTTTTATATGGAACATTTTAAACTCTTTTTTTTTCATGAAAATTTCAATGTTGGATGGAACAGTTTACTGTTAACCGTATTCCGGACGAACTATTTCATGCGCAAATTAAATGGGCAGCACCGCGTCACTCCAAATCTTACCTATGTAGAAAATTTATTCATAGGCAAAATGTTTTAATTTTCTTTATAAGTTAATTCATGCCCCCTTTCCAGGAAATAGCAAAACTATTGTACCTTGATGATGGAAATGACTTCTGGCCTCAGACAACAGTTCACAAGTCATTTCAACCACATCGGGACAATATATTTGCTGTTTCCTTCAAAAGCTTGTACTAACTGTATATTGTTTGATGATGTAATTCACCCAACATCAAACGAACACGTAAGCAAAAGAAAGTAATGATATGATCAGAAAATATTTGAATATTTTTAATTAAACTCAAAATTAACCCAAAAGGAGGGATTCTTGTTTGACATCAACTGCAAAAGTATTAATGTGACTGCATGATTTATTATATACATGTAGTCTGAATTGCCAATTGAAGCTGGAAGATTTTTCAGTATAGATGGATCTGAACAAATTTGTGATTTATGTAATAAGGAAGAAATAGGTGATGAGCTTTAAACTTATATGTGTTCACCTTTGAAATAAATACTGCAAACGTTGGCTGAATATTTCTCCTTTTCAGAACAAACATGTATTACTTATCACTCGTTATGTTAGGAACAAATTTTATTTGATCTGCTTTATAGATTTTCTATATTCTATATTTTCTATATTCTACATGTATATTCTATATTACTTAATCCTTTGGAAGAATACCTATAGAGACATTGCTGATTTTTAACAGTTGATTTATTTATCCTTTCTTCACATTCTGAGAAAAAACCCAAACTTTTATCTTTACATTACTCTTGGTTGGATAGATTTTTAGGGAATTATCTCTGTTGAAGGTCACTACTTCATGCTCAATTTATAACATCATAAATCTGACTGAAAATTCAATTATTCATTTGCAAAATCTTCCAGTCTTTAACTATTTGAACCATACCTGCCAACTTTTGAAAATCTCCATGGGGGGTTTTTACGCGCAAGCTTCCTTTTCAGTCGTGTGAGATTTCGCGGCATTTTGCGCGAAGTTTTTTTTTTTTTTTTGTCTTATACTTGATGCTCTTTTTTATCAAATACAAACATCTAAGTGTTATAGAAGACTTTACTTTTTATTGAGGGAGGCAAGACATTCCTATTTTATTGTGTTTTGGGTATTTCTGCTGGTTCTTAAATATTTTCGGTCAAATAAATCAGTTGTTAACTGTTTTTGGACCATTTGGTGTTTTATGTTCTGTTAAATTTTAACTTAGTTTTAACTGTTAAAGGGAAACAAAAAGCAGTGCTTGCTGTTAATCATTATGTTGCTGTTATTTGAATTTACAGTTGACTGTTTTGGGGAAAATTAAAAATTGTAAGCTTGTTAATGAAACCACTCTGTCTCTCTCTCTCCTTTATTATTTGCCTGATATACATTTACTGCATTTTTCCTTTTATTCCATTCTAATATAAATAAAGCAAGCATTATATTTTTTAAATATTTTTTGCCTTTTCCGATTCAGTCAAAAGAGTGGTGTTCTGGAATTTTGAGTGACCTTTCATGCACTACAGTACCAATATGTTTGTTAACGTCGTTAAGGCTACTCAGTTCACCTATGCAAACTCTGCAGAATGGGGAACTTGCAATGACCTAGTCACTCGCATAGCCATCCACAGAAGTGTCAAGTGTGGTGCTTGCGGCTCATTGTTTCAGGGATTGTGAACCTTGATTCATATCTCAAGAACTGTTAACTATGATTGCCGGTGGTCCATCCATTTACATTAATTTATTTATGTCGCCGAAGCCTTAAAATCAACAAAAAATCAAATAAACTCGTCACATTTACCATTGTTTACATGCCGACTCCAATCAGCTGTTTTTCACTCGAATACAGTGTGATCCATGTAAACCCGATTCTGATTGGCTAATATCGATAATCTGGTTAACTCCCTTTCTAGAATTTGGATTTACAATCTGCAAACAGGAAGTAGATGAGTTATAGACTTGAAAAGGGGAGACAAAGTACAACTCATCATACCAAAGCTTCAGACCAAATATCAAACCATTACTGCATACACAAGCTGAGAAATCCTTGATGACAAATTTCAATATATGGCTATAATGGGAAAAAATCAAAGTTGTTGTCAAGCAGGAAGTAGATGATTGATGGACTTGAAAAGGGGAGACACAGTACAACTCATCATACTTAAGCTTCAGACCAAATATCAAATCATTACTGCATACACAAGCCGAGGAATCCTTAACGAAAAATTTCAATATATGGCTATAATGGAAAAACTCGAAGTTGTCGTCAAACAGGAAGTAGATGAGTGACAGACTTGAAAAGGGAGACATGGTACAACTCATCATACCAAAGTTTCAGACCAAATATCAAATCATTACTGCATACACAAGCCAAGGAATCCTTGATGAAAAATTTCAATATATGGCTATAATGGGAAAAATCAAAGTTGTCAGCCAAACAGGAAGTAGCTGAGATACAGACTTGAAAAGGGGAGACACGGTACAACTCATCATACTTAATCTTCAGACCAAATATCAAATCATTACTGCATACACAAGCTGAGAAATCCTTGACAAAAAATTTCAATATATGGCTATGATGGGAAAAATCAAAGTTGTCGTCAAACAGGAAGTAGATGAGTTACAGACTTGAAAAGGGGAGACACAGTGCAACTCATCATACTTAAGCTTCAGACCAAATATCAAACAGGATTGCTATGCGTAGCTATGTCCCCCTCTGCCGCAGTAAAGTAGATAAAGTCCCATAACTTAAGTAAAATTTTGCGAATCAAAATGGCGGCAAGATATGATCAACTGCATTAGGTGGCAAACAGCTAAGCAAAATTTGAGCAAAATCCTTTAATTGGATTTGGAGGAGATGTGTCGACGAAGTCTTCCTATGTTGTAGTATGCATTAAGTCGATAAAGTCCAATAACTCCCGTAAAATTTGTCCAATGAAAATGGCAGCATTATATGATCAAGTACATATGGTGGCAAATGTTCAAACTAAATTTCAGCATAATCTGTTCAGTGGTTTCCGAGGAGTTGCGCCCGCAAATTGTTCCTAAGCTGTAGCATGCATTAAGTCGATAAAGTCCAATAACTCCTGTAAAATTTGACGAAGCAAAATGGCGATGCGATATGGTCTTGTACATATGGTGACTAACAATCCTGTAAAATTATCATGAATTCAGACAAGCAGTTTCCGAGGAGTTGCGTCCACAAGATTTGCCATTGTATAACAATGTAGAAATAATCAAAGTCCCATAACTCCCACAAAATTAGACGAATCAAAATGGCAATGTGATATGATCTAGTACTAATGGTGACTAACAATCCTGTAAAATTTGAAGGAATTCTGGCAAGCAGTTTCAGAGGAGTTGCGTCCACAAGATTTGCCATTGTATAACAATGCAGAAATAATCAAAGTCCCATAACTCCCACAAAATTTGATGAATCAAAATGGCAATGCAATATGATCTAGTACTAATGGTGACTAACAATCCTGTAAAATTTGAATGAATTCTGACCAGCAGTTTCTGAGGAGTTGTGCCCACAAAAATGTGACACACTGACACACGGACGGACGGACGCACGGACGAAGACCATTACCATGTCCCTCCGTTGCGTTGCAGCGGGGGTCAAAATGGCAGCATAATATGATCAGGTACATATGGTGGCAAATGTTCAAACTAAATTTCAGCATAATCTGTTCAGTGGTTTCCGAGGAGTTGTGCCCACAAAATGTTCCTAATCTGTAGCAAGCATTAAGTCGATAAAGTCCCATAACTCCTGTAAAATTTGACGAATCAAAATGGCAATGCGATATGACCTTGTACATATGGTGACTAACAATCCTGTAAAATTAGAATGAATTCGGACTAGCAGTTTCTGAGGAGTTGCATCCACAAGATTTGCCATTGTATAACAATATGGAAATAATCAAAGTCCCATAACTCCAAAAAATTTGACGAATCAAAATGGCAATGTGAAATGATCTAGTTCTAATGGTGACTAACAATCCTGTAAAATTTGAAGGAATTCTGGTAAGCGGTTTCTGAGGAGTTGCGTCCACAAGATTTGCCATTGTATAACATTGTAGAAATAAAAAAAAAGTCCCATAACTCCCACAAAATTTGACGACTCAAAATGGCAATGCGATATGATCTAGTACTAATGGTGACTAACAATCCTGTAAAATTTGAATGAATTCTGACCAGCGGTTTCTGAGGAGTTGCGCCCACAAAAAACATGACACAAGGACGGACAGAGGAAGACCATTACCATGTCCCTCCGTCGGGTCCCGTGGGGGACAATCATTACTGCATAACAAGCTGAGAAATCCTTGACAAAAAATTTCAATATATGGCTACAAAGGGAAAAAATCAAAGTTGTCGTCAAACAGGAAGTAGATAAGTTACGGACTTGAAAAGGGAAGAAACGATAAAACTCATCATATCAAAGCTTCAAACCAAATATCAAATCATTACTGCATACACAAGCTGAGAAATCCTTGACAAAAATTTTTCGGACATATGTACAGACAGACATACGGACGGACAAGGGTAAAACTTAATGCCCCCATAGCCTAACGGAGGGGGCATAAAAATAACAAATTCGGGATATTATTATTAAGTCCCCATAGAATCCTTTCATTTTTGTTTTGCTCGAATATAGTTCCTATTTATTTAGTGTATCACTTCATTTTGTTGATCTTATATGATTCCTCCAATTTTTTTAGTACTTTTTGGGCTTGTTTGAAAGAAGGGACATTGAAAAAAAAAATTAGAAAATGAATATGCTTTAGAATTTGATTTGAATGGAGTGATTTGGTCAGGTTCAAAGGGGGAACTTTCCTGTTTTCGGAAGACCAGTTTTATCACTGATGAAACTTATGTCTGTTTGATGATCTCAGCGAAAGAATTTTCCACCTTTTTATTTCCTATTTTATAATCTAAGATAACTTATTAATATGCAAAATCACATTTGGTTTGAATAGGTGCATTTTTTTAAACTTTCATTTCAAAGCATTTTTTAATTTCAAACCCAGATTTCAAAGGTCGTCAAAATAGCAATCATGGCAAAATAACGCTTAATTACCTCGGTTTATTACTTGCATGAATAACGATGTGTGAAAATTGAACAGTACCATTAACCAATTATTATAGTAAAGACCGTGCAAATTAGAAAAAGTTGGTTTTCATCTCATTTGGTCTTGGCATGAACATAATTGTTCCAAAAAGGTGTTGCCAATATGTCAAAAGGTGTTCCTTTCACCCAAAAAAGTTGTAACATAATGCAAAAAATGCTGCCAAAAAGATTCTCATTTCCAAATTATAAATCATAATATTTTTAGCTTCATCGCGGTTGTTAACATTTCTCAATGAAAGAAAATGTTTCTTGTCTATCAAAAACTTGTGGAAAAATGTTATTTATAAATTAAAACTTACCTAGATAAGGTTTGCTCTACTTCTACGTGTATTTATTATAAAGTATTAAATGCTCCACTTGGTTGACAAGTACAATTAAAGTATATACAACAAATGATTGAGGTATCATTCTTCAGAGTGTGTGCGTATAAAATTTTCTGTATCTGTGTCGTTTTGCATCATTTATTAATTTTCTTATTCATTTTCTTGAAATACACAAAAAAGACGTCAATCAGGAATGCAATTGCTAACAATAGGGCACATTGTCGCGTCACAATTTGTACCCAGTGATTGTTTACGATGACGCAGACGACAGAATTTATGGTCGCAATGTCTCGCGACATTCTTCATAAGCGAGACAATAATACATGTATTTTTTTGGTATTTCATACCCTTTATCAGATTTAAGCCAGTCATAATATTAACTCATAGGATTTGATATTCTCTATGGACTACCAAAATAAGAAATTGCGAGGTCACAGCAATGAATTCTGAAGGATCTATCATGACTGACAAATTCTCCATTACTGGTGTGTTCTGGGTATCTACTTGTGGAAGCAATGAATTCTAAAAGATCTGTCATGACTGACAAATTCTCCATTACTGGTGTTCTGGGTACCTACCTGTCAAAGCAATGAATTCTGAGGGATCTATCATGACTGATGAATTCTCCATTACTGGTGTGTTCTGGGTACCTACCTGTCAAAGCAATGAATTCTGAAGGATCTATCAGGACTAACGATTCTCCGTTACTGGTGAGTTCTGGGTACCTACCTGTCAAACCAATGAATTCTGAAGGATCTATCATGACTGACGAATTCTCCATTACTGGTGTGTTCTGGGTACCTACCTGTCAAAGCAATGAATTCTGAAGGATCTGTCATGACTAATTCTCCATTACTGGCATGTTCTGGGGACCTACCTGTAGAAGCAATGAATTCTGAAGGATCTATCATGACTGTCGAATTCTCTGTTACTGGTATGTTCTGGGTACCTACCTGTCAAAGCAATAAATTCTGAAGGATCTATCATGACTGATAAATTCTCCATATCTGATGTGTTCTGGGTACCTACCTGTTAAAGCAATGAATTCTGAATGATCTATCATGACTGTCAAATTCTCCATTTCTGGTGTGTTCTGGGTACAGTCCTTGCTTCAGTAGCCGTTACTAAAAGAGCGATCATTAAGCGATCCTCTCCATTACTGGTGTGTTCTGGGTACCTACCTGTAGAAACAATGAATTCTGAAGGCAATCAATCATGACTGTCTAATTCTCCATTACTGGTGTGTTCTGGGTACCTACCTGTCAAAGCAATGAATCATGACTGTCTAATTCTCCATTACTGGTGTGTTCTGGGTACCTACCTGTCAAAGCAATGAATCATGACTGTCTAATTCTCCATTACTGGTGTGTTCTGGGTACCTACCTGTCAAAG
>MJUU01029591.1:191593-204770 GCA_002080025.1 Modiolus philippinarum | reverse complement strand
GATTTAAAACATCGTAACACATGACTGCAACAATGATTTATGACACCCTCGGGCTAATTAACACCTGGTCAAGGTGACAGGTGTTGTCTTGACCACTTGTTGGGTAGATGTTAAATCACTCTACCTGTAGCGTCTTCCTATTTCTAATGTGTAACACCCTAACAATGTACACATGTACCACAAATAAAAATATACAGTATAAAAAACTTTTTAAACACAAATCCACCGTAATCGTAATATTTATGTTAGTGGATATTTTATATAATTAATTTTCATTTCCATTAATATAATTCAATATTTAGTTATTTTATTTTATCAATCATGTTCACTTCTTTTATTTATGCATTAAACAGTTCGATTGAAAAAGATCGAATTGTGTACACATACCATGAATGGTGATGTTTCACAGTTGCCTCCCCTGAAAATGACCACTTTTTCTGCACATGGATATTTTTTGTTGAAAATATAAATATTTAAATACAAAGAACTTAGTTTAGTTTCCTTTGTGTTGATTTCATACTCTTTTATGGTCTTTTGTGCTCAAAGGAGGCCCTTTGCTCTTTTTATAGACCCGTCTCTCCCATTTTCTATTGCCTTCATGTCACATACAAACTACACTGAAACTAGAAATGGCATTGATCTTCAATGTTTTCTAGTATCGGTAACATATTTTTGGTTTACTTTTTGATCAGACAGAATATTGAACGCAAATTTTCAAAAATGGGCTCATATGTCGTGCAACCAGCTTCTCCATACTTCATATTATATGCCACTTACATGCATCATTCGTATTAACATTTGTACGCATTGATATTAAACACATTTGTGCCTCATCAGAGATATATAAAATATTAAATAAAGTATATGTCTCTGGCCTTACCTTCCTAAATAATTGGAAAAGATTGAACTTTCAAGAAGGTGAATTTATTTTTCAAGACATTTCTCTAATTTCAATATATTGTACAGCTATAAGTTCGACTAAAACAATAAAATATATACAATACAGAAAATATGAATTATGACACAGTATTAGCATTTGGATAAAAATATGGGATTGTAATGAATCAAAAAAGCTTTTTATGGGAAATAATCGTGTAAAATGCATTTTCGGTGTTAGGGGGCGACCATTTGATTTTCGGGGGGGGGGGGGGGGGGGGGTCTTCGGAGATTTTGTAAATTAATAATATAATCTAGGTTCCAGTGAAAATAAATATTCTAATCCAACTTGTCATCATGAAAATAGATAACTGAAATTTGATTTGAAGAATATTGTCTAGGAATTCAAGTTATTAACATCTTGAAATTCAAGCAAATTAATGAAACCTTTTTGAAAATTCATGTTATAAGTTGCATCTTGATAATTGAGTTGAAAATTTAAGATTTCAATCCTTTTCTAATAATTTTCAGATGAAAAGTAGTCCTACGATCATTCAAGTTAAAATTTGTTAAAAATTTGTATTCGCGTTGTGAAATTTACGAGTAACATGTTGTGAACTGACCATTTCAGTTGCGAGTTTCTCGCGCATGGAATATATATAAATATGAATTTCAATTTTAATCAAACAAGAGATCAACACTGACACCAATAATGTGAGAAAGGATTCGAAAATGGGACTGTTTTATAATGGACAATTAGCTTTCCTAATGGCTTACTGGTGAGATAATCTGATAAATAATGCTAGTGCATTTGTATGCAAGATTGGTTTTTAAAACCATATCTTTTGACCCCTTTTATTTTAAAATAGAATTATTTTGGCATTTTTAAATTTCATATTACAGGAAATGGCTTGTCGGTATATGCAACCGTTTAGTTAAACACGAATAAATGTGAAGTCTGAATTCGAATTTTCCGTTAAAATTAGTAGTTGTTTATGACTTCATAGAGGTAGAAAATCGGTTAATTGTAAATCATTAATTCTATTTGTTTATTTATTTGTTCATTTAAACAGAGACATTCAAATACGTGTTTTATATGTCTCTGATTTAAACAAAAAATCTTATTAGTTCGATTGTAATTTAACAAAAAATTGTTGCAAATTACATGAGAGAGTGTACCTGAACTTGTAATAGAACAGTAACCAAACCATCCAGTCGAAAATGGAAGATGAAGAAAACAGAAAATATATTTTATGTATATACAAATGAAATTAGCAATGAGATCCATTATCTCTTAAACTGTACATCATTTACCGAAGAGTGTAAACCGATCATATCAAGTCTCGATATATGCAGCGATATCGATTAATGTTGTGTTTGTCTCTGTAATAGACCCAAGTTAATAAAATTCAACCAACATGTTCCAATTCTGAATAAATTATGCAAATTCATTAAAGAAAATAGATTCTACAGAGTATTACTTATTGTTAAATAGTCTTTTTTCTGCATAATTTTACACTTTGGTTTGTGTCTCCATGTTTGTACATCTGTGACTTATGTTGATTTATACTGTTCATTATGCCCTGCTTAAGCAGGTGGTATATAGTGATCATGGTGTCCCTTCGTCCGTCCGTCCGTTCGTTCGTTATTCCGTCCGCAATAGGGGTATCCACTTTGTGGCGACAACTTCCCCTTGACGTGACTTGGTGAAATTAAATGAAACTTACACAGAATGTTCAGTACATATTGCCATTGTGCACTAGCTATTTAAAAATTTGATTTGACTTGATCTTTTTTGTTGTTGATTTTGTTAGTGTTGGAACTGGGACTAATAATACGAGAGCTGAGGGAATATATTAGTGAGCTTTGCTCACATTTTTTCTAGTTCTATCTCTGTTACCTGCTTGTTTTTTTTAAATCATCAGTTTCAACAAACATGCAAATAGCCTCTTCTTATGTCATTTATTAATTTATCCTTGCATTTGATATACATTTCTAAACAACATACGTCCTTGTCTAAATTAATTTAAACGGGTACAGAATATATTAGTAACCGGCGGATCCAGTCTTGTAAAAAGGGGGTTCCAACGGATTGCATATGGGAGTGGGGGTTCATGGATATATTTTTTGTAAATTTTTGCTTGAATTCTGCAGGAATTTTAAAAATTATCCAGTAAAGCGGAACAACCCCGGACTCATTGGAACCAGTAATGGTATTTATGTCCTTTTTTTTTAGCATTTTACACAATGCTAAGTGTGTCGATCCTTGTCTGGCACTCTACAGATTTTTAAGTATGAGTGCATGTAGTGAAACATTGCTGACAAAATATAATAAATACTTGAAACTTGTACACTTATTTGTTGTCATTACAAAGAAAATACAAAATCTTACATAGCATCTGTGAAAAGGAGACCCTTTGCATTGTTTAAAAAGACATCATGTGTATCATTCCAATAAACCTGGGACATATATACCGTCTTTGAATAAAGCTTTTGAACTTGAAGAGGTGTCAAAAATAAGAAAGTAACACATTGAAGCTTGAGCACCTAAAACCAAAAGGCTATGGTGTGTTTTCCTTTCAAAATGTACAAATTTTGTTGTGCATAATTACTAATAGATAAAATAATATTAGTACCAAATAACTAAATACCAAATGTTGTAAGGCACCAGGTCATATTGCTTTTCTGTCCAGTCAAAAATAATAATGAAGTTGGTGTTGTCCAGATAATATGATTAATGATCTGGCCTTTTCTTGTCATAATTCTATTTTGCTTTCATGAATTTTTTCCCTAATCTTTTCTTTATATTATACAATTTATTACAGATGCATTACATATATTGAAATGATATTGTTTCGTCTAACTCATGTGAATCAATGTTTCAAGATTTTTTTTCCATTTTATTTTTACAGTAAAAGCCTTGGAAGAAGATGCCACAACGTCGAAAAAAACTGTTCCAATACTGATTTTCACTATTTTCACAAGAAAGATATTGTAGGATTTATCCGATACACAAATGAAGTACGTATGTTCTATTTAGTTAACCGTTTTAAAGGCACTCACTCGTCATGTTTTGAAATTTGTCAGATTTTCGAACTTATCTTTTCAGACCATCATTATGTTTGTCAATACACTCCTTAATTTTTTTTTCATCTTGATTTTATTTTACATACATCTTTACATTAAAATTCTTACATAATCTATTTTCAAATTGACCAGTGAGCATTGAAAATTGTGGGCTACAATGAATCTTAATGATAAAAATACATTTTTTCCCACAGAAATATGGGCCTTCTTGACCTACTTAGAAAATATAAAAGTATGCATACCAAACTTCTGTGTCTTTGATTCAGACAGAAATATAACTTCACAAAATTGTTTTTCTGCAGTGTCTTCAACAATGTCATTATGATCCTAGATTAAACTTTTTTTCTCTGAAATTTTAGCTTTTTGTGAGACAAACACATGACTTTTGTTGTTATTATTTCTGTAACATTATAATTGTGTGGCATGAATATTTCAGAATTAGGTTGAAAGTACATGTAGATTTTCATAGATTATGGAAAGATTTCTTATTATACCCCCTGTATATGGTGATCATTGTGTCTGTTTGTTTATCCACCATAGGGGTACACACTTTGTGGCGAAAACTACTCCTTGACCTTGGTGAAATCCAATGAACTTTCACAGAATGTATGATATTATTGAGCTTTGCTCACAGTTTTCTAGTCGAGTTTTATTGTTTATACACTTAAAATATACATTTTGTATATCCTTATTTCATTTTCTAATTGCAGGTATGATCTAGGAGTTTGATGTGTGTTTTATGCACAGGAATAAGTTAAGACGTTTAAAACTAAGCAAAGAGACCAGAGTTGAGTGACAATAAATTGACAGAGGTTATAATAGTTGTATAAAGTTACAATCAAAACATTAAAGATATTGCAAACATTTTTCTTGCCATTTTAATTTGTGATGGAGAGCTTTTTGCAGAGGATTCAGCTTGGATGTCAATACTGGAAATGAGATCCCAGCTGTGAAATAGCAGAAATCTCAGATGTGATCCCACTTCCCAGGTGGGATCCCAAGAAAGTTTCACACTGTGAATGGGATCCCAGTTGGGAATCACAGTTAATTTTCAGCTGGGATCACAAGTCATCCCAGGCGTGATTTACATTTTTCCCAGCTGGGAATCCCAAGAAAGTTTCACGCCGTGAATGGGATCCCAGGTGTGATTCAAGCCGCGTCCCAACTGAGATCTCGTATGGGATCTCACAATTATTTTCTATGGGGTTCATTATCGCCTTATCATATACTTACATAAAATAAACACATTTCCCTGAATTTTATTCTAGTTGTGATTTTATGTTTAGTGGGTTAATCCTGATATTTATCTCATTACATTTAATTTTGTATACTAAACAGTATCCCCTGTGATGATTCCAGAACAACATATATGTATTATTAATATTTAGTAAGTGGTGATGTATATAACCTGAGTGATAACAAGTTGGCAGCCAAAATGTTCTAGTCAACAACAGAAGCAAATTGAACCCATTACCAATTTGTGAGGTCCAACTTGCCCTTGTATGGATATTGCCAAAAGCTAGTGCAATAATTGGTCTGGTTTGTAAAAAAACAAAAGGCTCTCAAGAGCCTGTATCGCTCACCTGCACCATGGCTGACATAGATAAAAGGCATTTCCAATAGGTTCTGATGTTAAACTATGTTTCCTGCTGGTGGCCACCTTATATTGGATGAAGACATGCCAGGGGTTAGACTAACCTTTTGAACACAAGGTCCTGTGCCTTTGAAGTTTGGAAATTTCACGCGATTTGTTCAAAATTTGGAAAAAAAAAAGTAGTTAGTTCAACAGTTGATTTGTATAATGTGTGCTTTCTTTTTACTCGCCTTTTTGCTGCAAAGTTTGTTCAAATTAATCATGTATGCTAAAGAATCACATTATAAAGCTACAAAAACTGAACATTTTTATTTATAGACTTTTTTTTATAATTTTTAAAAATGTCGACCAGTTCAGGCTGTGCCGTCAGTTTACTGAAGGTGCTAGTTCAAAATTTTGTAAACTGGGATCACAGGAGGAGAATTTTTTTCAATAATTCATTTCAAGTTGAAATATAAAGACTCACACATTGAAGTTTCACATCCATAGTGAGTGAAACAAACAGTTCGTTTCATTCACTACCTCTAGTAAAACAGCTTTTATATTTCCAATTGTAATGAAATATTGAAAACATTTCCGATTTCTGTGTCTTGATAAGGTTATAAATCCACTGTGTGCAGAGTTTGGCAACTTCTGACACAACCACAAATAAACAATCTGGTACCTGACACTACAAGTAAGTAAGCGAAAAACAAACTGGAAATGAAGGAACCAGCAGAACCATTGGGAATGAGCCGAATGCACTAATGATTAGGCCCTGCATGCCAAACACAAATTTGAAGGAGCCACCAAAGGACTTTCATGATCAACTTTAGTTCCAACTGGATTAATGTTTTCAGAGACATGATTCTTTTAATGGAATCCAATACAAACTATCTTTGATGCTGGCAGCCATACTGGATGAGTGTGGTCCTCCCGGATACCTTTATTGGAAGATAACATCAAAGTACCATAGAGTTCTACTCGGACAAGTTGTTCAGAAAGGATCTTTAAATATGTTTGAAAATGTGTTATCCATTTCAACCCATTTCAAACCACCTTGCAAAAAATATTCAGGAAGGTGTTTTCCTTAAAATCTAGGTAATAATTATTGCAAAAGATAATACATTATTAGCCCCTTTAAAAATATATTCAGGCAGAGTTCCCCTTATTAGCAGAATACTTTTTTCTAAAATTTCAATTTTCTTGTTTGGTTTCCATAGCAACCGAAAGCTCTGCCATCCGTTAGAACCAATAACAGAACACCATTCAAAAAAATTTTGTGCAGGGGTTCCCCTTGTAATCTAGTTTATACATATTGCTGAAATCATAAATAAAATATCTAGCAGAACACTTTTTTCTATAATTTCAGTTTTCTTGTCTGGTTTCCATGGCAACTAAGAGCTCCACCATCAACATCATACCAAAATTCAAATAAAAATTTAGACAGGGGTTCCCCTTTAAATCTTAAAACTATGTTCCCTGCTGGCAATCATCTACAGATCTGCCGGATACATATTTTGGATGAGACCATTTAAGGACCTATTTGGCTAAGTTTGGTTTTAATTGGACTAGTACACTGTACTAGTAGTTTCTGAGAAGAAGTTCTTTGAATGTATTTTCCAAAGGGTCCAATGTAAAACTATGTTCTCTGCTGGCGGCCATCTTGGATGAAATACGGACCTATCAGGTACATTTTTTGTGGATGGGACCATTTAAGGACCATTGTGACTAAGTTTGATTCTAATTGGACTAGTTTTTTTAGTACAGAAGAAGATCTTTGAATGTATTTTCCATAAAGTTCAATTTTAAAACTATGTTCAGAGCTGGCAGCAATCTTGGATGAGGTATAGACCTGTCACATACATGTTATGAAACGGACCATCTAAAGACCACTGTGACTAAGTATGATTTTATATGGACTAGTAGTTTCAAGAAGATCTTTGAACGTTTTTTCCATAGGGTCCAATGTTAAAACTATATTCCCCGCTGGCCGCCATCTTGGATGAGGTACTGACCTGCTAGATACTTTTTTTGGATGGGACCATCTAAGGAGCATTGTGGCCAAGTTTGGTTTAAATTGGACTAGTAGTTTCCAGAGGGTCCAGTGCTACAACTATGTTCCCCATCTGGTATCCATCTTGGATGTGGTAAGGACATGCTGGATCCCTTTTTTGAAAGGGACCATCTAAGGACCATTGTGGCTAGTAGTTTCTGAGAAGAAGTTCTTTGGTAGAAAGCTGTTAAATATCAATAACTTTGAACCATGGTCCAAATGAAAACATAAGACAGAGTAACATTCAAGTGGACTTGCATTTTTTGTTTAGAAGCTTATTCAAAATTATCATGTTGAATATTTACAGATTATCCTGAATATCAAGTATCATCTCAAAATATAGAATCAAAATTAGCACCTATTTTAAAAAGAAGTGTATATGCAAAGATTTGAAATATTTGTCATCATTCCAAAGAAGGTTTGAAAACTGTAAAACCACTTTAAAACTTAGACCAAGAATATTGATTGGCTTTTCCATCACCAAAGAGGCGTCGTAAATAAAACTGCCTTCTAGAAAGGTAATTTGACTTTTAACAAAATGTGTTTGTGAAACACTATGCCCCCGGTAGCAACCATGTCTACAATACAAAATTAATGCCAAAATTGCAATCATTAGAATAAAGGTTAAGTAGACATTTAGCTCCCTTGTATCTATTCACATATAGAATATCAAGCCTCTTCCAATCGTAATTAATGAGCTAAAGCAAAATCTAGATATTGACTTTTTGACCTGTGTGACCTTGACCTTAATGAAATTTGCATAATGGTGTTCAGCTTTATAATGATCAATATACAGGCCAAATATGAAGGTCCTATCACATCTGGTTAAAAAGATAAAGGCAATGTTAAAGTTTTCAAATTTGCACTCAGTGATCGTGACCTTTGACCTGACCAAAAGTTTTTACTTGATTTGTACTAAGCTTCATCAGATTGATTCACATATGATATAACAGGCCTCTAGCATTTGTAATTAATGAGCTGTAGCAAAATCTAGATTTTGACCTTTTGACCTCTGACCTTGACCTTTGACCTGTGATATTTGCATTATTAAT
Organism: Modiolus philippinarum; assembly: GCA_002080025.1. Classification (NCBI taxonomy): domain Eukaryota; kingdom Metazoa; phylum Mollusca; class Bivalvia; order Mytilida; family Modiolidae; genus Modiolus; species Modiolus philippinarum. Next base: position 196,126 of record MJUU01029591.1, on the reverse strand, counting down.
GGTATATTCAGCTTCACATGGTCAATACACATACAAAATAAGAAGGTCCTATCATATCTGGTGGAAAAGATATAAGCAATGTTAAAGTTTTCGTTAAAGTTTTTAAATTTGCACTCAGTGACCTCGACCTTTGACCTAACCCAATTTTTTTTGGTGGATTTGTATTAAGCTTTACTAGATCTATTCAAATACAGAATATCAAGCCTCTAGCAATTGTAATTAACAAGCTGTAGCAAAATCTAGATTTTGATCTATTGACCTCTGTGACCTTGACCTTTGACCTGACCTTAGAGAAATTTGCATAATGATGTTCAGCTTCACATGATCAATACACATACCAAATATGAAGGTCCTATCACATTTGGTTTAAAAGTTATAAGCCAGGTTAAAGCTGCACACAGAGAGACAGGACAAAAACAATATGCCCGGGAGATCCGGGAGCATAAAAATCTTCGATTTTATTTAATTGCAATATCCATTTTTAATTTTTGAGAACACAGTCAGAAACATCATTGAAAGAAAATACTTTTTTATTTCAACTCAGAAAGAGTAATAAAAGTAGCCATCATGTAACTCCACTCTCTTCTGCCTCTACCACCACAATGAAAGGAAGAGACGGAAGCCCTCAAGAAGATCTTCTGTGTCCAATTAAACAGAAATAGAGCTCTCTTTTATGTACCAAGAAAACATCCCCAGTGTTTCAGGAAAAGATTTTTGAATCAAAAGCCCTAAAACAGGTGATCATTCATTCACCTTTAGCAGTGACTTCATCTTTATAAATAATGGAAAGTAAGAGTTGTGGTAAGCACCTGCAGCAATGATTTCAGTTTTCTAGTAGCTTGACAAAGAGTTTTCATGTTTTAGAGATTGATATTGATTTGATAGCATCCTTGGTAATTTTGTTTTCCATTATTGTTAGCCGATTGACTAAAGGGGCTAATTTACTGTTTGTCACTTCTATAAATGATGTCATCAATTTTTTTTCTTAATAATCACTTATATAAGTGATTATACAGCTGAACACCAGGTTTTTTGGGCCCAAGAACAGTTGTTTTTTGTCCAAAAACATAATTCTTTTTATTGATTTAAAGCTGAAACATTCTAGTTTCCAAAATAATTATCATGGCCATCAGGATAATTCATTTTCACATGGAAAATGTACTTCCATATGACCAATTTTGCCAAAAATTTCAATTTTTCTCAATATCTTGTCAAATGGCGTCTTAATTTTACATATGTCATAGCTAACATGTACTTGACTATAATTAGAAATAGTATACCTGAGTTTTCAGAGCAAGGCATTTATCAGTTTGCTGATTTATGGTTTTTTAGGCTTTCCATTAGAAAAGCTCTTAAATCACTTAATAGAGGTGACTACATAGTCACTAGTTTCTGTGATTCCCCTCACTGTTCAAGACAGACAGACAGACAGACAGACAGACAACTGACACATTTTTCCAATTGATTGCTATTGCCAATTGAGCTATTATTTGAGGTTTCTACCTACAGAGCTGTTGACTTCCATTATATAGATCATCACTCACCTTCAACAGGACATGCAAATGGTTTATCACCTGAATGAGTAATTTTATGGCCTTTCAGATGCTCAGATCTCATGAAAGCTTTTCCACATACATCACAGATCCATTTTCTGATTCCTGTGTGCTTAGCTTGATGTCTTTTTAATTTACTGGCAGTTGTAAAAGCCCAATTACATCCCTGTTAAATGGAGACCAAAAATATTACTTGTTAACAAATGTGAAGCCTAAAAGATGACTCACCAATCCCTGCTGGGCTGTTTAATTGATGTGAAAAATCAAACTGACCTAATTAGAACAAGAGTTGACCCTAATAGTTGTCTCGCCCATCACTGCCTGGCCATTTAATAAATGATGTGAAAAATCAAACTGACCTTATTAGAACAAGAGTTGACCCTAATAGCTGTCTCGCCCATCTATGCTTTGCCGTTTAATAATTGATGTGAAAAATCAAAACTGACCTAATTAGAACAAGAGTTGACCCTAATAGTTGTCTCACCGATCCCTGCTTGGCCGTTTAGTAATTGATGTGAAAAATCAAACTGACCTAATTAGAACAAGGGTTGACCCTAATAGTTGTCTCGCCCATCCCTGCTTGGCCGTTTAATAATTGATGTGAATATCAAACTGATCTAGTTGTCTCGCCCATCCTTGCTAGGCCGTTTAATAATTGATGTGAAAAATCAAACTGACCTAATTAGAACAAGAGTTGACCCTAATAGTTGTCTAGCCCATCCCTGCCTGGCCATTTAATAAATGATGTAAAAAATCAAACTGACCTTATTAGAACAAGAGTTGACCCTAATAGCTGTCTCGCCCATCCATGCTTTGCCGTTTAATAATTGATGTGAAAAATCAAACTGAACTAATTAGAACAAGAGTTGACCCTAATAGTTGTCTCACCCATCCCTGCTTGCCCCATAGAAAATATCTGTGGAATTCCACTGGAATTCCAGTGGAATTCCAGAGTATTCCACTGGAATGCAAAAATCCAGTTGAATTCCACTGGTTTTTCCACTGGTATTCCAATGGAATGAAAATTTTCCACTGGAATAAAAAAATCCAGCGGAAAAATTATAAATTCCACTGGAATTCCATTGGGATAGTTGGGCTCAGTGGAATGTCACTGGAATATGTGTCTTCAAATTATTATATTTTTTACTGGATTTTTTCAAATTTCAACAGAATAAGAAAAAATATCTTTGTTGTCATTTATCACCCCTCCCCTTTTTCCATTATTTATTTTTATTTTTATTTTAACAGCAGACTTGTCCAGGACTGAACCGCCTGTATATGGGGGAACCCACCCACGAATAATGTCTTGTATGATCGGCGTTTTTTGACAATTACTACTTACAGACAACGATTTGAAGATATTTAAATGAATTTCTAGGAGAATGGAAAGATCGAGGAGAGTGAATTTCACAGCAGCTTTTAGACAACTATAGGACAAGTCTACGTACGAGATTGTTGTAAAAAAATGAAAGCACATTTGGAAGATTAAAAAGAAAATAAAACAGAACGTAAATACGTTACATTTCATAAGAGAAGATTATTCTTTAGTGTAAACAATTCTTTACGGATGCCCAAATCATCCATGTGTATTTTCTTCGAATTCTGTGTTTATATCACGTGGTGTATTTCTGATAAACCAAAAGTCGGATAAATTGGTAACTCTGATTGGTCAGCCATACTGCGGAAGTTGCATTGTATCCAATCAGCGTCTCAGCATCATTAGGCGCAAAATTAAGATGAATGAAACTGAAAGATGCCAGCTCAACAAAAATTGTTGTTTATATTTTTTCAGCACACAATTAATACGATCTGTATCAAATAATTTACATTAAAAGACAAATAATGATCTATACGGTACGGAATACCGTTTTGTAGGTAAGCAATTTATCACTAAACCGCCGACCGAAATAATATATTCAAATGTTCCGCCAACCCCCAATTACGTTAATTTTATTATCCCTAGTCCTAAGGATCGTCACTGACAATTTTGTACATTGTTTGCATGCGCGGTGTTATGAAACGAATTTATTTTATCTGTATCACACGTATCAAACTAGAGACATGACTGGGAAATATTGTACACTGTTGAAATTTTCAAATTTAAGGAACAACTATTCATGTTAGAACGTGCCATCACTTAAATTGATACAATAGGATGTAAAATGATGCAATAGGAAGGTTGTATAGCATTTGCAGACGAGACAGGTGTTACTTGACGGCAATTTTTTGTGATATCAACAAATAAATAGACACTTCATTCATCTTTGGTCTACCACTTTTCACGGTGGGGGGGTCACTTAAGATAGAATTGGGTACAGGCCAGCCGCTGGCATTGTGAAAATACCCCTCATTCATATAGTTCCCCTGACAAAATATCTACCCATTCATATAGTAAATTTCAAAAATAACAAACCCATTTGTATAGTCAAAATGTGTACTTGGAGTAAGAAACCTATTAATTTCACAGCAGAAATGTTCTTAAACATCAAATAATGATAAATACTTGATTAATTACAGCAACCAGTAGAGATTCTGACCATTTGTGGTTAATTTACGACCCATTTATATATATGATGACAAAAATTACTACCCATTCATATAGTTGAAAAAAAAGGGCCATTCCAGCGGCACGTCTGTATATAACTCTATATAGAAAGTGACCCCCCATCCCCCCCCCAGTGCCACTTTTAGGCTTGAGTGACTTGCCTAAGATTTCTCAGTAACTGATTAAACTCATGACATTTTGTGTATAGGCATAAAATAGGTCGAGATACATGGCAGTCTGACAATTTACCCTTCCGGAACACCTGAGTTCACCCCCGGTTTTTAGTGGGGTTCGTGTTACTCAGTTTTGGTTTTTCTGTGTTGTTTTGTTAATCATCGTTTTGTGTTGTCTCTTTTTATTTTGGCCATGATGTTGTCTGTCTTTCGATAAACGTTTTTTTATTACTCCATTGGTATCTTCAAACATTTTTCTACT